>JAASFY010001088.1:0-12314 GCA_023334035.1 Globisporangium okanoganense
CAGTTTTGTGACTGTGTGTTGGAGGTTTGGTCTTAGATCTTGGACTCCCTGGCGTAGCAAGCCATAGCCACGCACACAGTCGTCTTGCGTCTCTATTAACCCAAGCATTGATGTGATTTTGCCAATAATTATATTCTTGTTCTCAACTGTCAAAATCCTTGCTCTGCTGGTGTTTTGAGAGCTCATCATAGCGTGAACCCGGTATGTTTGGGATGGATACACTTTCAGCCAATCACAGCGCGCGATTTTATTAACATGGATACATTATATCATATTTGACGGGGTTTGTCCGCAGAAATGGGTGGTTGAGAAGCGTCCGCCGTTTCAAATCATTGAAATGATCACGCCACTGCTGCTGTCTTGACGTCGATCAGTTGCGAGTATGGCTCGTGGGGCGATGACTGTTCACAGTTCGTTGCTGTCGTTGTATCAATGGCCTCGAGCTCCACCTTCTTCGTCTCTGGACAGCAGATCCCCACGAAGAGCGCGGCGACGCCCACTGCGCGCGACTGGGTCGAGAAGAGCTCGAACGGGCAGATCCAGCACACTGGTCCCCACGAGAGCGCCAACGCCAGTAGAATCGTCGCTGTGATCAGTCTCACGGGCGAAAACGGCGACGTTTCAATGCACGCGCGATGCGACAATGCCTCCGCGCAGCTTGTCAACGCCAGCACGTCGAGCGCGAGGTAGCCGACCGCCATGATGACGCTGCCGACGAGCAGCAGGGGGCAGCGGCCCACTTTGTCCACGAGCGAGAGCGCCAGCAGCGACGGGATGACCGCGATTGCAAAGATGGTGAATGCCGTGGCTGCAGTCCAAACGCGATCATGATCTGTCGAACCGTGGTCTTCATCTGACCACCACCTCGCTGTTCTTTGGCCTCGTGACCGATTACCTGCAGCTCAGCGTGGACGTCCGTCGTACGTCGAAGTCGCTCGAGAGCTGCTTCACTGGCCTCTTTCCCTATAGCTGCGTAGCTTCAGCGAGGACTTCTCAGTAGCAAGAGGAAGACGCCGAGCAGCACGAGCAGCGAGGCCACGAGCGCAGACATGTACACTACTCTCCAGGAATCGCGAAAGCCTTCCACGGCGGCGAGATCCGCAACAATCCAGAGCAGCGGGGTTGTGACGACCACTGTCTGGATGATGCCACCGAGAAAGCCGCGGACGTCCCTCGGAGCGATTTCCACCCAGAGCAGCACGGAGGAGAACGTGGCCATACCAATGCTGAGGCCTTGAATCCCACGCAGCACCAGAATCGAAATCCGCACATGGACTGGATACAGAATCAGCAAAGCGCAGCTCGAGCTGAACACGAGTGCGCCAATGAAGATCCCTGTCTGACGATGACGAGGCCAGGGAGCATCATGCCCAGGATCGCGCCACCAGTGTAGACTCGGAGGTGCCACCGTACAAAGATAAAGTACCGCACAGGCGGGTCGTTGCAGTCGTGATCCTCGAGCCCCTGCCAGCCTGGACAGTAGGCGTCGATGAACTCCGCCATGAGCGGCAGCTCGTCGATCGAAGTGACGTACCCGAGCACGAAGAAGACGAGCGAGAAGAAGAGCAAGCCGAGCAGCAGCACGTATCAGCGGCTCCCAGGCGCGACAGTGGTGGCTGGTGATGGTGTTGTTGTTGTCGCAGTAGTAGTTTGGACTCTGGTCTCTTCATTCTGGTTGAGCGTGTTGACGTACGCGACACTGAGGTCTGGGTCTTGCTTCATTGTCGATCAGCACTGCGAGGAGAGGGAGAGGTATTGTATTGCTTGGGACTGAAGCGAGATCGCTGCCAGTGAGGAGAAATGGAAATGAGAACGAGGGCGGCACCGCAGATTTGTCAGTGGCGCTTGTTATATGGTCCTGCCACCCAGGCTAAATGGGCCTGGCTACCTGAAGATAAAGTGCCTCTTTTATGATATACTTTTATATTTCTCTTTCCACCAATCACAGCTCTCACAACCATTTCTATTCGCTGATATGTGAAATTTTATAGCCAATCGAACGCCTTCCCTCGCTGAATATCTTCTGCGGAAACAGGTGCAACAAACAATGTGGAGTCACGAGAAAAAAAGAAGCTGGGAAGAGCTCTTCACACACAAATGGCGGACGCGCTGTGGCAGTCGGCGTCCATGCGCGCGCTGCGGCCGCAGTTTGAAGACGAGCGCGATGAGAACGCGTGTAAACTGTGGCAGCTGCCCAACTGGGACGAGTACAGTGAAAGCGGCGCGAGCAGTCGTCTCGACATCTCCGTCTGCAGCAGCGACCTCGTGGACTTTGGCGACGACTCGCCGTCAAGCGGCGCGGAGGGCGGTGACGATGTGTTCAAGCGCGGGAAGCTCAGACGCTCGCCCGTGTCAATGACAGGTGGTGGGGGTGACGCTCTCTCGAAGCGCACGAGCGTGTTGCAGCAGCTGCACATGCGCTACGCCAAGCAGCGCCAGCAGGAAGAGCTGACGAGCCGCCATACCAAAACGAACACGAGATCAGAGCATCGAGACAATGGAGATCAAGGCAAGCCGGTAGTTCAGATAGAAGTGGACATGGTGCGTGGACCAAGCGATAGAGGCAATGCGGAGAGCAGGGCCGTGTTGGTAACACCAGAGGCAGTCGGCGGTGGGGAGAGCGTGGCTGCGGACGCCAGAGCAATCGCGACTCAGCAAGGTGTGCTTAATAGCCAGCTACAGGCGTTCCGCTCACAATTGACTGAGATGCAACAGCGAATGACTCCAGATAAAGCTAGCAGTGCAGCTAACACCACGCCAATTACAGTGGCAAGAGAGCAGCACGCGAAGCTTACCACACCTCTCACTATATCGAGAGATCGTTACGACATGAGCGTACAGACCGATAGCGCTGATCTCCGTGATGACGCTGTGATGCAGTGGCTCAACCTGCTCACCCAGAAGATCGATCTGTTGGCGTCCGAATACGGACACGACGCGACGCAGAGCTACCGCACGACGATTGAGCACCTCGCGGGTCTCAAGATTGCGACTGTCCCACCTGCGAGCCATGATGAGAACCAACAGAAGACCAGTACCACAACTGATATTAGCACAAGTCAATCATCCACATGGCATGTCGGCGGAGCGCTTCACACACAGCTCCCGCAGCCCACCGTCTCACGATTCGTCGAGTTGGAGGCCTCCCTGGCGCGTCTGAGCACCGCTTTCGAGCAATCGTCGCAGCGCAAACTGGAGCTCTTTGAGAAATCGATTCGCCAGATCGAGCAGTTCCACCACGAGAAGCTGCAGCAGGTCGTGAACGAATCCATCGAGGAGCTCAAAATGGTGCGCGGCAAGTACAAATCCAGACAGGAGCAGCTGGAGGAGCAAGTGCGACTTGCGACGCGTTCTACGGACGACTGGAGGCAAAAAGCGGCTGAAATCGAGCACAGGAGCGCGCTTGACCGAGAGACAATCGAGTTTAAAGCTGCGACTTTTCGAGAAAAGGTAAGGTTGTTGTGCTGGGTTGCGTGGATTTATTCGGTGGCATTGAGCTGATATCACCATTGTTTGGTTTATGTGGCAGTTTGAGCACCTGTCAGTCCGGTTTGAGGAAGATATTGTACGCATTACACAGCAGCTCGAGACGGCTCGTCGTGAGAAGTCAGAGGCACAACGCCATCAGGATGCTTCTGGTGAGGAACTTGAAGAGCTCAAACAGGAGCTCGTGGGTCTAAAGGGGCTATACGACGGGCTGAATGACAAGCGCGAGTTGGAAATCAAGTCGTTTGAGCTTGAGCAGGAGAAGTGGAAGGCGACGCTCGACCAACTGCGTCGTGACAATGACGCTTTCGTACAAGAGGTACGGCTTGGAGCTCTTATAAATCAAACCACAGTCTTGCTGCACGAATCCACGGGTTTAGCTAACTCTGTGATTCTGACATTTTCTATAGATCACGACCGAAAAGCAACTGCTCGCCAAGTCCCTGGAGGCTGCAAACCAAAGCCACGCGTCTGAGCTCGTGACGCTCAGGAACCAATTTCAGATGGAAGTTGAGGACACGTACCGAGCCACGATCGTCTCGGAGAAGATCGTGGAGCTCCAGCGCCGCCATGAGAAGCAACTGGAGACTTTACGAGAATACTACGAGCAGCAGGTCGAAGAGCAGGGGCGAGCGGTTGAGAAGGCGCTGAAGGAACTGCGCGAGGCTCGTCACGCGCCGCAAGTGTCGGCAGCTGAGACCCAGACAGAGCCCAGCACCGTCACGCTTCACTTAACCAAGGGTCATCACCACCTTGAAGCGGAAATGCGCATCCAGGAGCTCAGTCGCAAGTGCCGGGCGCTCGAGAACCTGCTCGACAAGAAATTTGAACAGCAGAGTGCGGCGTCCAGTCAGTACAACGGTGGGGAATCCACAAGGCCGCTCTGCGTGTCGTGCAACAATAGCAACGACAGCCCCAGGTCGCAAGCATCGTCGCTCAGGTCATCTGGAAACTTTCTACCGCTCGGCTACGAGCCTGTGAGCTCAAAGCACGCTCAGCATACCACCAGCACAGCTCAGCTCCTGGCTCGGAAGAAGGATTATGTATCGTCATCCTCGCACGCCGCCTCATCTCTGAACGACGCCCTGTTCACGGACGTGGACACGACCATGCGTAACGAGACCTGGGACTCGGCGTCGCTCACGTCCATCGACACGTTCGAGCCGAGCATGGCCTCCTCATACCAAGTGCTCTCTCGACCGCAGTCGGCCTCACGGTCTATCAACAACAAGGGTAACAACAATGGCAATTTCAATGGCGTCCCGTCCAACGCCGACATTCTCGCTCTGGTGCGCAAGCTCGAGACCTACGCAGCGACGTCCCCCATGTTGAAGAATAATAATGAACCTGAGCCAGAGCAGAGCATCGTGTACCGCACGCCCGAGTCGCGCACGAATAGCACGAAGAAAGCCCAGCCGCCACCTATTCATCGCACGAGCCACCACCTCAAGTCAAGTGCGAGTGCAGCTCGTAAACTCAATCGACCGAGCACGAGCCTGACGCAAAAGCCGCTGCGCGGCTCGCTCCTGTCTGGCTCCTCATCGTCCTCATCGTCCAGCTCCTCAGTTTCTGAGAATCAGCGCCTCAATACCAGCTGCATGAAGAGTGCTGGACGGTCAATGCCAGTATCAGCAGCTGGGGCTAAAGTACCGCGATCCAGGTTCATCTAGCTCTTCATAATTTTACCAAGAACATTGCAAAAATATTGTAGAAACCAGCCCAAATCACAGACTCTTACTTCTGCAGCGCGATGGCGTACGTCTGCTCGGCGATGCTGCGCTCCTCGTCCGTGGGGATCACGAGCACCTTGATCTTCGCATTCTTCGCCTGGATCTCGATCGGTCCCGCGCCGAGCATCGACTTGGCGTTCTTCTCCAGGTCCAGCTCAATGCCCAGGAACGCCAGGTCTCTGCACGCGCGCTCGCGCACCATCGCCGAGCTCTCGCCGATCCCAGCAGTGAACACGATGGCGTCCAGGTCCGCACCGAGCTCGAGGATGTACGCGCCCAGGTATTTGCGCACGCGGTGCGCGTACACGTCCATGGCTTGGTCGGCCTGGGTGTCCTTGCCACTGCGGATGCGGTCCTGGATCGTGCGGATGTCGCTGTCGCCACAGAGGCCCAACAGTCCGCTCTGCTTATTTAACAGCTTGTCCACCTGCTCGATCGTCATGCCCACGTGCGACATGAGGAACGCATGGAGCGCCGGATCCACATCACCGCTGCGCGTGCCCATGACGAGCCCTTCGAGCGGCGTCATACCCATGGTCGTGTCGACGCACTTGCCCTTGTGGATCGCCGCCATGCTCGAGCCGTTGCCCAGGTGGCACGTGATCAGGCTCGTGTCGCTCAGCGGCTTGTTCAGGATCTTGGCCGCCTGCTGCGCGACGTACTGGTGGCTCGTACCGTGGAAGCCGTAGCGACGCACGCCGTGCTGCTCGTAGAGGCTGTAGGGCAGGGCGTAGAGGTACGCGTGCGGCTTCATGGTCGCGTGGAAGGCCGTGTCAAAGACCACGACCTGCGGACAGGCGGAGCCAAACACCTCGGTCGCAACCTCAATGCCTAGCAAGTTGCCCGGGTTGTGCAGCGGCGCCAGGCTGATATTGTCTCTGACGGCGTCGATGACCTTGTCGTCAACTAGAGTCGCGTCGTGGAAGGCCTCGCCGCCGTGCACGACGCGGTGGCCGATCGCCCTGATGCTCGCGGTGTCGCTGTCGCCAAAGAAGCGTTTGACGGTCTCCTCGAGCGCGTGGCGGTGGGTCTGCAGCTCCAGCCGCACCTCCTCCTTGGTGGCCGTGGCGAGGCAATGGTGCACGATGCGGCCCTCCTTTGAGGACGCAGTC
This sequence comes from Globisporangium okanoganense, assembly GCA_023334035.1. Classification (NCBI taxonomy): domain Eukaryota; phylum Oomycota; class Peronosporomycetes; order Pythiales; family Pythiaceae; genus Globisporangium; species Globisporangium okanoganense. The sequence continues at coordinate 6,329 of JAASFY010001088.1, forward strand.
GAGAGCTCCACGATCCCCGCGAAGATGGGCGCGCCGACGCTGCCAGCGCCGTTGGCGTCTTCATCCAGCGCAAACATCTTGTACTTGAGCGTCGAACTGCCGGCGTTAAACACGAGCAGGCGCGACGACGAGGTCGCAGTGGAGATGCCATGCGACTGCGACGCGAGCAGCAGTGCGCGCTTGGCGGACGTGGCGATGGGGGCGTGGAGGCGGAGCGTGCGGCGCAGCATCATGAGTGTGTGGAAGAGCGTAGCTGGCGGTGCTCTGGCGCTCTGGTGCTCTGGAGGGTGAATCGGAGAATGATAGATGAGAGTATTGCGTGACGGATGCACACTTTGATTCCTTGATATGCGAAGCGAAGCTCTTCTGATTCTGATACCTTATCAGACAGTATCAGAAATGCATATCTTTTGCGCGACCTTGTAAATAACGAGTTATTTGCAATTTTGTAAAAACCCTCTTCCATATAAAACGTAAAAACTTTTTACGTGGTAAAAAAGCCCACTTGGTTCCTTTGCCGTCGTCCACAAAAATACCAGCGAACTCTCGCGCGGCGCGTTCCCTCCCCTTCCTTAATTTATTTCGTTTCGCGCAAACGATGGGGCCACGGCGACCGAAGAACAAGAACAAGCACAAAAATGAGGTGAGTCTGCGCTCTTCTATCTGTCACCTGCATTATGTCCGTCTAAATAGATACCTGTATGCGATGTTCACAGGCCGTCCAGAAGGCGAAGGACGAAGGAAACGCTGCCGTCACCGCGCAGTCCAAAGTTAACGCGTCAACGGTGTGGCGTTGGGCGCATGAAGAGGAATTGGTCGAGAAAGCGTCCAAGAGCAGACTGAACAAGACGTGCATCAGAAACGGAAAGCGAGGAGTTAAACCGAAGAATGAACAGCTCGAGCAGAGGTGCGCTTTGTTAATAATATTGTTCGTTGCGACTGGTCCTATAACGTCATGTACATTGTGAAACTGTAGATTGGTCAAGTGGATTATTGACATGCGCAAACGACGAAAGCTGTGCGTCACAACTTCGTGCTTGCAAATCATGATGACGAGTTTTGATCCTGAATTCGCACGGCTGCGGTCGCACATGGCCAAGGTGATGTTTCTACGTCGTATGATGAAGAAGAACAGGCTTACCGTTCGAAGAATTACGCACCGCGGCAAAAAAACGCCGCGAGGAGCTGCAGGTATTTATATGTATACTGTTACATGTGATTGCGAATTATACGTCACAAATCGTTGTGTGCATACGTGTTTCTATAAGGTATTGCAGACAATTTTTCCCACAACATTCGGTTTGAGATTGAGCACAACGGAATATTCCCAAAGTCGCTTGGCTATGAGTGCTATGAAGATGTGTTCAATATGGATCAAACATTCATTTACATCGACATGTGCCCAAAACTACGATCGAGTTCGTTGGGACTCACGATGTGGATATCATCCAAGATATGTCATTTTGTTTCTTCACCTCTTCTGTGTTTGCAGCTGAAAATTAATTTGTATGTTGTATGTTGACTTTCCATTGTTAGGAATGACTGGAAATTCATTTCGGGCTTCTGTTTTTCTCTGTGCGTCCGCGACTGGAACAAAACTGCGACCTTTCATCGTGTTCGCTGGAACCCACGGTGGGGATATTGCAGACGAGCTGACGAGCGCACCGTTTCATCAAGATACTGCGGTGTACACTGTCCAGAAGAGTGCTTATTGTGATAGATTCATAATGGCGGAGTGGATCGACAGCATTTGGAAACCCGAGGTCGACGGAGTGAAGCTGTTGCTCCTTGATAGTGTTCGAGTGCATCAGATGGACGAAGTACGAGAGAAATTCGAGGTCGAGTGTGCGACCCAGATCGAGTTTGTTTTACCAGGACTGACGTGCTTGTGTCAGCCCTAGGATCTCACAGTCAGGTCTGACTCTAAATGACGCGTAAGGCATGAACAATGTTTTTATTATTCTTCAGAGGAAGCTGTTGGCTAATTTGATTTGGACGTGTTCTTTGTGACAGGGAAATGTATGTTGAGCACCATATCGACCACCAGTTTTCGCCTAACGCGTCTGTTCGCAGGCAACTCATCGTTCGCCTTGTCATCGAAGCTTGGTGCGGCGTCAAGGAAAGCACTGTGTGAAAGGGCTTTTAAAGGCTGACCTTGTAAGTTTTGGCCCGAGAGACTCGCTAGGAAATTTCTCTCTAATGGCATCAGTCACTCAAACAGAAGTTGACGTTGAAGAGAGCGAATGAAATTGACCGACTGCGTAACATTCTATTAAATACATGTCAGTGTTTTATCGAATTGTTTGTGTCCTCTTTATTTCTTCGTGCCACAGGAAACGAAATGTTGTGCATGTGTGTATTGTGTATGAACGTGAGTACTTGTATTTTCATTTTACATACACATCACTAAAACCACTGATCTATTAACAAAGCAACTCACCGCATCCCATGCGCTCTCCGAGGATATCATCAGTCTCAGCCATGTAGCCTGCTTAGCACGCATTGATAGCGTGCGCCACTTGCACGCAAGTGAAGATACTGTAGAGACACACTGCGGCGCTTATAAGTCCACAACTCGGGATGTGCGGCGCTACGCCGCACCATGCAACCTGTAGCGACATTGCTCTCGAACTCAGGAATCGGTCGCTGCGCCACGCAGAGCAGCACTCGCACTCGGGCATCGGTCGCCGCGCTGCAACACGCAGTGAGTACGCTGCTGCTCACGCGCTGGAGTTTCGGTGCGTCCATTATTGCACAACTAGGACGGCTGGACGTGCAAAATATCCAAACAAACAAACAAAAGCTGATTAGCAGCGGTCGATACGAATGAGCATGCACATCACAGCGTATGCCCGCGCAAGACGGACCTGTGAACAGCGCTACGCGACCACCAGGACCAGCCGCAACCAACGCATTTCTGTCTCGAGTGTGCTTTGATTGAATGATTTGTGAAAACTTGTTTTGCGGCAGTGGTGGCACGTGGGTGGAGGATGGTCGTGCGAGGGAGTGCGATTTTATGTTTTGAGGGGAAAAAATGGTCGCCATCGTCCAGATTGCAAACAATATGTTACTTGCAAATAATTCGCTATTTACAGTACTGTGTAGCAGTTTTAGAGAGTGCCAAGCACGGCTGATAGGCTTTCCGATTCCAGAGCCTATCCAAATATATGGCACAAAGTATGGGTCGATCAAATTTCAAGAACGCCAGGAACCTCTTTTCGATTTCAGAAATTGAAGTCGCCCTCAGCTTTCGGGGTTGTTCCCCCGAGGTTTTTCATAATCAGGTTTAATGTTTTACATAAAGGCTCAACACTTTTACAGAGGTATTTCATTCAAATCGGCACGTTTTTCTGTACCCGAAAATAAATCCCCTCACCATTGATAACCTTTACTAATTAGTTAAAGTGCAGGAGCACAACATTATTCCTTTATAAAAGATCAGGATAGACAGGTTAATCCTGCACCCGAATATCGTTGGAAGCGACACACACAGAAAGCAAAACAGCAAGAAATGGCAGGCAAGGCGGGCAACACGAGCGTGCTGGGCGGCGCGTCCAGCGGCGAGTTCATCTCCGTGGCGGGTCTGCGCGTGGACGGACGCCGCAGTGAAGAGGTGCGTCGCATCCGCACGCGCTTCGGGCTCTTCCAGCGCGTGGACGGCTCGGCGTACTACGAGCAGGGCAACACCAAGGTCATCGCCGTGGTCTACGGCCCGCGCGAGCTCAAGATGACCGGCGCGGCCGCGGCCTCCAGCGGGGTCGCGTCCGTGGGTACCGGCTCGGGCAACGCGGCCAGCAACACGCAGCCACGCGCGGTCGTGCACTGCGAGTTCACGCAGGCGGCGTTCGCGACGTCGGAGCGCAAGCCGCAGCGCACGGGCGACCGCAAGAAGATGGAGTCGTCGCTGGCGATCAAGCAGATCTTCGAGGCGTGCATCCAGACGCAACTTTACCCGCGCTCGCAGATCGACATCTTCGTGCAAGTGCTGCACGCCGACGGCGGCGAGGTGCCCGCGAGCATCAACGCCATCACGCTTGCGCTCATCGACGCCGGCATCGCGCTCAACGACTTTGTCGTCGCGTCCTCGGCTGGGTACCTCCAGCAGACGCTGCTCTGTGGTATGTGTGTGTTGTTATTGTGTTATTTTTGTAACGATGGGGTTACGCAGCGCTCTAACCATGCTGTTTTTGTGTGAATGGATTGGAACTAGACCTGAGCTACCAGGAGGAGGCCGCGCGCGCGCCGCAGCTCGTGATCGCGCTCAACCCGCGAACGCAGAAGCTCAACCTGCTACAAATGGAGTGCAAGTTGCCGCTCGAGATCTTCGAGTCGCTCATGAACGTGGCCATGGAGGGCTGCAACCAGGTGTACGACCTGCTGCAGAATGCCGTGCGCGAGAACACGTGGAAGCAGCTGCGCTCGCGCGGCAGTGCGGTCGCATAGAGGCCTTTGGTGTGTCTCCATACGCTCTCTTCCGTAATACAATGCATGCATCGATCTCCAGCACAGCAGCGCCTCTCGCGAGGCTCTTTTGATAGAGCTCCGTCTTTATTTGTGTGTGTTTCTTTTTCGCGCGCGCACCTTTTTCTTCTTCGTAATCGCATGGCAGAGCTTGCTTGCCACCCACGATTACAAGCGACCCACCACACGCCAAAGACAGAAGAAGACACCCGCGAGTTGAGACACCGGAGCCATGCGTTCGGCCAAAATGCACCCACACAGTACGAGCGCGAGTCTGCTGTCAGTATTGACAATCGCGTCTCTGCTCTCTCACGTGATCGTCGTCTTCCCTCACGCCCACACGGCCAGCAACACGAGCGACCTCGTCCACGTGCACGTGCTGGAGAAGTGCTGTCCATTTGCCACGCGGTTTAAAGTCGGCGACTACGCCACGTGGCGCCTCGCGCTCTCCTTCCAGGCGTTCAAGTTCAGTCACGGCCGCAAGTGCTGGCAGATTAAAGACATCGTCGTCGGCGAGGCACAAGCTCCATTTGCTACGACCGGACGCCGATCCCGAGCCACAAGACCTCGCGACACGAGTGTTTTGCGTCGACTATGTGCAGCCGTCCAGTGGTGATACTCTGTAGAGCTTCCTGGAATACGGCGAGAACGAGGTCGGCAGCGCGGCTGGCTGCACAGCACGACGCCGCACTTCCAGTTCCGCCCCGTCGCTCTCCACGCGTGGCTCGAGGCCACGCCGCTGCCGCTGATCGCGAAAGTGAGCGTCTCGACGTGTGCGAATCGGTGCGCGGCATCTCCCACCGTGGTGCCTAGGCGGCACGATTAGCGGCGGGAACTACAACGACGGCTTTGACAAGGACCCACTCATCTACTTGTGCATCGAGTCTGAAGAAACGCTCTCGAGCCGCGATGCGGTCGCCGATGACGCGCCAGGCAAGGTGTACGTGTCAGGTCTCCACATGCAGGAGTTTGAGTACAAAGTCAAGAAGCCCACGTGCCCCGAGGGCATGGAGGCCGTGGGTCACAACCCGGATGCGGGTTACCATGCGCTGACCACGCCATTCAAGTTCGCAGGCGGTGCGACCACGTACTTTGTGCTCTGTCTCACCAAGAGCCGGGTTGTGGTGGCTGGTGCTGGCGATGGCAGTCACTTTGCAGCGAGCAACTTCCTCCGCCGCATCTTCGTGGACGACCAGAGGGAGCGACCGCTGCGAATCGACTTCCGAGCGAACGACGAGATCGACTGGCTCGCACAGCAGAGCGACGCGAAGGATGCGCGAGTGGTCAACGGCATATTTGGTTGAGCAAGTGATTGCTATTAGATATAGTGGACCTACATTACACTCCTCATATGTGCGGCGTGTAGAGAGAGATTTGAAATATAATACATCGTGCGGAGAACGAGGTGACAAGAGATGTGAATGTGTGCCTGCGATTGGAACAGCACTCTCTGTCATTAGCTATTGCAAGACGCGCGCGACGCTCGTCTCGTCATGCTTGGGGGTCTTTCTGGGGGGGGGGGGGG
>JAASFY010001089.1:0-12257 GCA_023334035.1 Globisporangium okanoganense
CGTCACGAAGCGTGCTTCCGCTGCTGCTGATGGGAATAATACTATGGACAATGGCTCAAATGGAGATCGCCAGGCGACTGGCGAACAGAAGCCTAGAGGCCCTGGGCAGTTTGAAAGAGGCTGCGAGATTGCTTCTAAGGACACGACGCCGAGCCACGTGCAGCCAGCAAACTCGATGTTTCCCCCGTACAAGGTGCATTATAACGCCAGTCCTCGTAGCCTTGATAGATAAATCTTTTTAATTTATATTCAATATAAATTATGGTGAAGATTACAGCTCAGCCCTGTCTTTCGTACAACCTATACGAACACAAATATTCAATGTATATGCCACACGCGGTGGAGGACTCTTTCGAATTCCTTCCTTCACCCAAGAGCCCCCTTAACATCTGGAACGCCATACAAAAAAAGAAACCAAAGAGCTGCCACTTTGTCATCATCGGATGGGATACAGTAGTATATTTCGAAGTGCAGTGAGTTTTGGGAAATAAATAAATTAACATATAGAGAGTTCCTTGGCGCATGGAGACGAGCCTTGTTCGATGTCGAGTGGCCCGCGAGAAGGAAAATAAATAAATAAATCCGTCGTCGTGAGCAGCACTTGGAGAAAAAAATCTTGTCCGCACACAATATACAGTATATTGATTGCCGCTTCGCCAGCCAATTAAAATTGTAATCCTGACTTTGTCTAGGTAATCGATTCAGATTAACCAACTTCCCAAGACCCAAATATATATGAGGCCTGCATGAAGGCGACAGATGCAACAGCACTGCGTTACTGCAATCATATTGAAGGCTGATTGATAATCAGACACGATGATTGCATCATGCTGCTGCTGGGTGGATATTTAAAATGGAAAAGGTTGCACACTGACAAGCTTGAGTTCATACATGAGCTCTGCAGACAGCAAGCGCGACATTCGCATCGACCTGGGTCTCTCTGTGCTGGCTATGCGTTGGCACTTTTGTTGGGCTGGCAGCGAATGGGCCGTGTTTACAATTTTCGCGCCTCGGGGACGCGGATCTGCACGCGCAGCGTGTGCTCGGCCATCATCTGCAGCACTTGGGCCTTGTTCGTCATGAACTCGTTTCTATGTGAAACAAACAACAGCAGTACACCATGCGTTAGATGTCACAAGCGACATAATCCCATAATTATACGGTACACTAGCGCAATACACAACGGACCTCATCTTCTGGATCTCGCGGTTCGTCTCCTCGTCGAGGATCGACGGGTCGTCGCCCATGAGCTACACATACGCAATTATAACAATAGAAATACATATCCATACAATATTAGCAAACAAGGAAATAGATACGAGCAATGAGCAGCGCGAGTGAATGTTCGTACGTCCGTGTTGCCGTTCATCTGGAACGCGTGCTCCTGCTGCTTCCGGAACGCATTAATCTCGGCCTCGGCCTCGATTTTCGCCTGCTTCAAGCGCTCGCCGCGTTCTGTCAATCCACGCACGCAACACAGACGTTCATATATATCCATATACACACGTAGCTCTCGTCAGTAACGCCACCCATACGATAGGAACCAGTGTGAAGCACAGAAGCGCGGCTCGCTCGTGCGTCTCGCTCTCGTACTGGAGGAAGCCCGAGTGCCCCGTTAGTAGTGCAGCAGCACATGGAAGAAGCGTACGCACCCTGTCGCGCCTCGCTGATGATCTTGGACGCCTTGGTCTCGGCGGCCATGAGCTCCTTGATGCTCTGGTTCGCGGCCATCGTCACGCGCGCTCTTCTCTTGGATCTTTCTGTTTTGCTTGTTTGCTACTTTTCGTAATGAGCGAGGGGGCTCTTGCCAGAATTGTGTTTTTTTTGCAAAAAAGAAGAAGTGTGCCAAAAGTGTTTTATTTGTTTTGTTTGTTTAAGATAAAAAGATTCGCTCACAGAATAAAAGGGTTCTTGCAAAAAATAAAATAGAATAATAATAAAAAGGTTTTGTAATTTTGAAGAGGGAGAAGTTAGCGACTGGGCGACATCATTTTAAGCTTGATTTTCTCTCAAGTTGAAAAGGTGATTGATTTCGAAAAAATGCCTAGTCATTTCGCGGAAAACAAGGAAATCTGAGCATTTCTTGTGGCACCATTGGCGAGACTTGGACAGCTGCAGTCTCTCTCTCACAACGGTGCCATCGGGTTCTGCGCCTTGGCGGCCTCCCACTTGGCGAGCGTCGAGATGTCGCGCTCGACCTGCGCGATCGAGGCCTTGAGCGCCTCCGTCTTCTTCGTACTGAACTTGCGCTCTGTCTGGAGCTTCGCGAGTCGCGCCGCAAACTTTTTTTGCCAAATGTTGGTGTACGTCGCGTCCTAATTTGTCAGAAAAATGAAGAGCTCCGACAATGTTAGCCCCGCGCGGAAATTCAGATAGCGACTATGAGTATACGGACATCACCTTCTTGGTGATCGTGTGATAGAACGAGTTGGCGAGCACGGCCGTGAAGCCGATAAAGTACGTGATGGGCTCCATGACGTCCCACGAGTAGACGTCCCAGACGAGGTACATGAGCGTGCCGTAGAACGACGTGATGCCCGTGAGCGCGACCCACTTCTGCGCGTTCGGCAGCGCACGAGCCGCGCGCTGGGTCTCGAGCTCGAGCGCGAGTACCTTCTTGAGCTCCGACTCGAGCGTCTGGAGACGCGCCTCCTGGGCCTTGCGGTCGTGCTTCACCGTGCTTAGCTCCGAGTCGAGCGCGCTCTGAAGACGCGCGATGCTCTCGGCGCTCTATATAATTATATGGCAAAAAATGAGTCGAGTGCAGTTTAATTATATGTAATGAGTGTGTGAGAGAGACGTACGTGTGGTCGCAGGATGATGGCGCCCTTGAGCTCCGCGTTAGTCGAGCGGTCGAAGTGCGTGACGAGATTGCGACGCTGCAGCTCGCGCAGCCACTTGTTCGCCACGGGTTCCTCCGCCCCAGCGTTCAAGCAGATGCGGTAGTAGTCCGCCAGTGGGAGCTAATAGCATGAGTTTTGGAGAGACAGGCAGGGTGGGTTAGCTGACAGTAGTGAGACCAAATACAAGCGCGTGGGCACTATTAAAGAGACGTACCAATGGGCGCGAGTCATTCTCGATGTGCGCCTTGACGCTCGCGAACGCTGCGTTCTCGCCAAGCTGGTGCGAGTCGTCCTTCGCGCCGTCTGTACAAGCCAAGTAGGACACGTGAGCTCAACGCTAACTACCAACCCATATAGGCATACGTTAGTAGACTTATCGTACCGTTCTGGATCAAAATGTTGACATGGTTGAGGCGCAGGATGAACTCCATGTTGGTGAGCTCGCGGAGCTGCACCGTGCGCGCGAGCTTGGTGCCGTTCGCGGTCGTGATCTCGACCGACTTGAGCGACGCGTCCGCCTTCTTGATCATCTCGATCACGCCCTGTACGCTCTCCGTCGTGTCGTTTACCTGGATGGGGCTCAGGCCGGCGATCCCCGGCAGCGGCAGTTGCAGCATGAGGCGCCCGGGCACGGCCGAGCCGTTGCGCACACTGAACTGCGTGCTGAGCGCCGTGACGCCCTCTGGCTGCGCACCACCGAACGCGCTAGCTGACGGCGACCGGCCCAGCGACGAGAACTGCAGTGCAAATACATGTGGGCGCAGTGGCGTGACGGTCACGGCGGCGCGTCGCAGGTGCTGGAAGAGCGCCATGTTCGCGTGCGCTCGTTTGGTTTGGGTTTTGTATGAGCTGGATTGATCTCCCTTCAATTTCAAGCTGTCTCTGCAGTTTGTTTTTACTCCATAATAGAGTATGTAAAGTCCACTTGTTGGAAGCAGTTGAGCATTCGAAGATTTGTCAATTCGCCATATATAAGTACTAAAAATAGTTACCGTAACAAATTTCAGCGTCATGTATTGTTGTAGTATCCATAGAATACACTTTTATGGATTATATAATTTTCTGAGTGAGATGCAGTTAGAAGTGCATTGTTTGTTGGCCCTTAAAAAGGAAGGTCGGGTAATCGATTCTTTGGCTCTTGTACAGAGTGATGCAGCAAGTAATCTCCCTTTACAAGAGCAGCCTGTTGTTGCACAAAAAACAAAAGCAAGCTTGAACACAAAAAGCAAATCTTCAAGCCCATTAAGAAGTCAAGGAAGAGGCACAACACAAGATGGTGCGCGTGTTCGTGGGGAACCTGCCGACGGCGGTCGTGGAGCGCGATATCGAGTCCGAGTTCGACAAGTTCGGCCGCATCCGCTCCATCTCCGTCAAGTTCCCGCAGCGGCCACCTCCGTTCGCGTTCATCGTGCGTTCTGCTTTCCTTTTTGTTGCTTGCGCGCCTTTCCGCCGTTTGAACGTGCAGCTCATGGTGATTGTCGATCTCTCTCTATGTGCTCATTGGTCGTCCAACAATGCAGGAATACGAAGACGAGCGTGACGCAAGCGACGCAGTCCGGTCGATGCACGGGTACGCCTCTTCTTCTCCGCGCTGTCGATGACGACTCAGCGGGGCGCGTTGATGCCATGCGACCGAGATGCCCGAGATGGCAACTGGAATGGCTGCGTGGCTCGACTGACTGAACGCATGGATATTGGGACTTGGGATGGTGCGTGTGCAGGCGAGAATTCTTTGGAAGCCGACTGCGAGTTGAGATCTCGCATGGTGGTAGTAGTGCGTCACGAGAAGGCGGCCTTGACAGTCGGTACGTGTGGTTCTTGGGAAAGTGTCGTCACGTGTCATGGCAATGTATGTGCTGACAGAACTGGGCGATGTCGTATATCTGCTTTATTCATATAGTCTGCGCGGTACGCAGTTCCGCGTGAAGGTTAGCAATTTGGCCACGACGGTGAGCTGGCAGGACCTCAAGGACTTTCTCCGTGACGGCGGCGACGTGGCTCACGCAGACGTCGACCGACGTGGCAACGGCGGCGCGTCCTTCGCCACACATGAGGACATGGAACGAGCGATCCACAAGTTAGACAACACCGAGCTCTCTGGTGATCGCGTCCGCATTCGAGAGGTTAGTGCGTCGTGCTGATGGCGTATTGGCGTGCATGAAACTGATCTGTGGAATGATTTTTGCTGTGTAGGACCGAGCGAACAGTGGTGAAACAGGCAGTCGGAGTGGCGGTGGAGGAGGTGGGCGCCGCCGCTCCAGCTCTCGTTCCCGTTCGCGTTCACGTTCTCCACGCTCTCGCTCGCGGTCGCCGGCATACCGGAGCCGCCGAGGCCGATCCTACTCGCGCTCACCGTCGCCTCCACGTCGCAGCAGTCGACGCCGATCCTCTCGCTCGCGTTCTCGCTCTCGTTAGATAAAGAGCCAAAAGGCATGAGTGAGTCAGCCAGTGGTAAACGCATCCTCGTCGCTGACGGGGCTTTGATTTCATGCATGACTCCATCATCTATGTGGAGCAGATATTAGTTTAACGATAAAGAGAAAAAAACTTAAGAACGCTTTCATACAAATGCAGCACCGTGGTCCGCCTAGCTAGCCAGCTCTGAATGTTTACCCGATCGTCTTTCGCCAGATCGTGATTTCCTGCTGCTTGAAATACCGTCGGTCCTCTTCGTCCACGAGTACGAGGTTGAGAAAATACTTGATCGAGAACTTGTTCTGGATGTTGCGGTACGTCGGCGTGAGTGCGTAGGGCGCCAGGTACAGACGCACGGGGATCGACTCGCCCTTGACTGGCGCGCCATCCATGATTTCAAACTTTGTGAGCGTCTCGCTCTCGTTATGCTTCTCGGACCCGGCGCCGACGATCTCGCGCCGAATAATCGCGAGCTCCATGTGCTTGATCTTGATGCGCACGAGCAGAAAAAAGATCTTGCCGATCACCACGTCCTTCAGGTGGTACCTGCTCATAACAAATTATTAAATTAGATAAGTTCCACAGTTAAGAACAGCCAGCTCTATATGCCAGCCAACAACATACACAGATACGCACTTGGACTTGTCGTATTCGAACTCGATGTGCAGACAGTCCTCGATGCCGACCTCCATCTTGATCGTGTTGTTCATGGGCGGCGGCGTGCCCAGCATCTGTACCCACAGGTCCTGCTCCTGCACGACGTTGTTCGCGTACGAGCGCGAGATCGTCGCGCGCAGGTAGTACCGCAGCCGCACGCTGCGCCCATAATAGCTCTCGTGCGGCTTCTCGACGCTTGAAAAGTCGAACGCGTACACTTTCTCCTGGGTCTCGATCGCGCCGGCGGGCTCGAGCTCGCGCACGAGGCTCGTGAACTCGTACGTGGCCTGGCGCTCGTGCGGCATCTCGATGACACCGATCATCTCGATCTTCACGCCCGTGTGCTCTAGGCGCTTCCCACCGTCCGGCATCGAGATCTTGAGTGAGCCTTTCACGCCCTCGTCCTCCTTGAAGAGCGGGATCTGCCTCGTCTTGTCGGCCGGGTGGCGCACCAGCGCGCGCGTCGCCGCGGCGTCGAGCTCGATCGCGAGCTCCGCCGCCGGACCAAAGCCAAAGAGGTTCTAGTTGTACGCACATTGGCAATCAAGAGAGGCGCGTAAACATAAACAGCAGGGCATGATGATATGCATATAGTGAGTGCATAGTAGACAGCGACGGCAAGGTAGGCGGGCGCACCTTGATGCTCATGGCGCTTTGATGGCAAATCTTCCGCAGAAACGTATTCATTTTCAGAGGCGCGAGGCTTGCATAACGACATTGTTTTTGACGGGGTATAATTTCTACAAGATTTAATGAGTCACTGTTTCGATCCGATAAAGTACGAGTTGAAGTTTCACTCAAATCGCTTTTGCGGAAGCCATTACTTGACGTTGAAGCGACGACTGATAAATGGGCGCGTCCGTGTCCACGCGCGCGCTGGAGCAGCTCGAGGACGCGATCACCGAGGGATGCACGTCGCTGACGATCACGAACCGCGACCTGCTGCTGCTCCCGCCCGCTGCGATCGCGAAGGCCATCCATCTGCGTGAGCTCACGCTCAGCAGCACGCGCCTCGGCACGCTGCCCGCGAGCTTCGGCTGTCTCGTGCTGCTTGAGTGAGTACCAAAAGCACCAATGCGTGTGATGACGGTTGTCATATACTAGTAGCGATGGTTTGTACGCGCGGCTGTATCTCATGTTGCTGGCTTATGATGATGTGGTGGCAGACGTCTGTCACTTGAGCGGAATGATCTGCAGACGCTGCCGTTGTCATTCCACGAGCTCAAGAACCTCACAGCGCTCAACCTGAGCAACAACCAGCTTCAGGGGCTACTGGGCAACTTTTGCGGACTTGTGGCACTGTGCCAGCTCTGGATGCACTCGAACGAGCTCACCAAGCTACCTGCAGAATTTGGCAACCTCACGAACCTTGTGCTGCTCGATGTGCACAACAACAGACTCCGCAAGCTGCCCAAGTCGATCTGCTGTCTCAACAAACTGCAACGGCTGGACGCCAGCGCAAACAAGATAAAAGTACTTCCGGCAGCTTTCAGCAACCTATCCGTTCTACGCGTTTGCAACTTGTCACGGAACGCGCTGCGCGAGCTGCCCGAGCATTTTGGCGCACTACCAGCACTCCAGACGCTCTTTCTGCAGAGCAACTGCGTGATGACGTTGCCAGCCTCCTTCGTTCAATTGCAGACGCTGGAGCATCTCACACTCAATGGCAACAAGATCGACATTTTCCCACAAGAGGCGTTCAGGAAGCTGCGAAACCTGCGGTCGCTGACGTTCACAGAGAACCGGCTCAAGCACTGGAGTCAAGACACCAGTGGTGATGAACCAGCGGGAGAGCAATCTGTACTCGCTGAAAGTAGCTCGCTACTCAACGGATTGTTTGGATTGCACGCGTTGGAGTTCCTGGATTTTAGCGACAATGTGCTAAAGAGCGTGCCATCTGATGGCTGGCAGCACCTGCTGGCGCTTTTGGAGCTGAAGCTCTCCCATAACAAGCTATCGCAGCTTCCTCCTGGTATCGAAAAGCTGCGGAATCTGCAGCAACTCGACTTGAGCTACAACAAGCTCACGTTTGTACCGCCACAGCTTGTGAAGCTTCCGCAACTCGTCAAGATCGATCTACAGAGCAACGCGCTTGAAGAGCTTCCAGGCAACATGGAAGAGTGCATAGCATTGGAGCGGCTCTATATTGCCAAGAACAGTCCTTTGGAGGCGTTACCAGAGAGCATGTGCAAGCTGACAAGTATCAAGCTGCTCCAGATGGACAAAAAATGCTTCCTCGGACTCGAAGGCGAGCTCATTGCGTTCTGCGAGCGTCTGGAGACGTTCATCACCGAGTGATCGCGTGGCGACAACCCTTGTGCCGAAGCAGCATCAATGTATTATCGCGCTCGTGAGGAACGGACTGAGAAGCGGCGCGCATTCCAGCGGGTGCTGATGCATTTCCAGCAATTTGATGAGCTGGTCCTTTTGTGACTCGTGCGTGGAATGAAGCAAATGTGCTTGTTGCAGTGGCGTCATTCCCTCCGCGTCGCTCCTGTTGATCAAGTCTGTCTTGGCGAGGAGCAACTTGACGCAGTCGACATGACCAGAGGCAACTACAAGACACGGCATGATACAACACACGAGTTAGTCCGCTTGCAGCGAACAACAGGGATCTGGTTCACAGCAGCAAGTTGAAGAAGACCGTACTAGCTAAGTGGAGAACTGTGCGCTGCAGTCCATCAGTAACCAAGTATGGGTCCGCGCCACACTCAATCAGCAAGTCCAGGATATGAGCGCGGCCGTGGATTGCCGCGAGGTGGAGAGGTGTGAGTCCTTGCTCATCAATGAGCGCATCAATTTCTGCATCCGCAGCGAGCAGCTCTTCGATCACCGCGAGGTGGCCACAGGATACTGCATGATGAAGTGCGCGCCATCCGCCCGGTGTTGTCGCTTCGAGCAGCGCTTTTGAACGAGGTTCACTCTCCAGAATGGTAGCGACGACGTGGGCTTCCCCGATGCGCGCAGCACAATGCAACGCCGTCCAGCCGAGCTGCATCAGCACACAAACAGTCATGTGAAGAGAGTGCGCCAGTCAACAATACCCCCGCAGTTTGGGAGAGAATATCTCCAATATGACAGGCTAAATCCCACTACCGTGTCCTCTGAGCCAAGGTCGAGTCCGCCCCGGACGAGCGTCTCGAGCTGCTCGGGACGGAACGGGTGCTTGCCCGTCGCGAGTCCATGGATCGCCAGGGGCTGCGCTCTGGTAGCATCGATATAGCTCTTTGGCGCATAGCTCCGCGGCCGCTTGCAGCAAACACAGCTCGCTGCCTCGCTTTCGTTGTTCTTCTTCGCACACAGGAAGCACTCCCACTGAGCCATTGTCGCCGTCAATCTTCACGAAAAGGAGAGCCAACAACAACAAACAACACCCAGACCGACCAAACGTGAGCCAAGTTTAGACAAGTCACACAAACGCCACATAATGCAAATCAAGCTGAAGAAACTCAAGGTATAACACCAGGTTGTCCGAGAACAACGCTATTATGCCTTGGCTGGCGGCGCGTCGAACGCAGCGTGCGTCTGGCGGTACATCTCGACGAGATGCTCGCCGCTGGTCGTCGACGGGTACTTGGCCGGGTTGCTCCCGCTCACGCAGGACGGAAAGCACTCGACCGTGCACGAGTAGTTGGGCTCGTAGAAGAACGGCACCGAGTACCGCTCCTTGCCCGAGAGGTTCACGACGCGGTGGCGCGTCGACTGGAAAACGCCGTTCGTCCAGCGCTCGCCCATGTCGCCAATGTTGACGATAAACGCGTCAGCGCGCGGTGGGACGTCGACCCACTCGCCCTTGTGGAAGATCTGCAGACCCGCGTTGGCGTCCGTCGAGAGCAGCGTGATGAGCCCGTAGTCCGTGTGCGCACCGGCGCCAAAGACGCCGCTCTGGATATCGGACTTGACGGCTCCGTAGCGCAGCAGGCGCAGCGCCGCCATGGGTCTAAGCCGCAAATATAGCATGGTAAGTACAATGGCTTATTAATTGCCGTTGAGCCATGTACATAGTGGACGTACTTGTCAAACATGCCGGCAGCATCAAACGCGCCCGGGGCGCCAGCGGCATCGGCGAACATCTGCGCGACGCGGAAGCCCAGGTCGCACATCGCCGCGTGGTAGGCCTCCGTGGTCTTCTTGAACGTTGGGAATCGGGCTTCGTCCGGGAACAAGTTGGGCCCGTGCAGCGGGAACTTCATCTCGTCGCTGCCCAGGTCCACGTGGCGGCAGATATAGTACCCTTCCTTCGTGTCGCCTATTATAAAAAAACATAGTGACGCATGTAGTTAGTGCGTGTGTGTGTCGTTATGATAAGCTATAAGCCAACAATACGTAGAATAAAGACACTGTTATCACCTTGTGTCTGCACGTCCGGGTCGAGCGTCTCCTCGTTCATGAGCGTGTAACCGCGCATGTACTCGTTCGCGAGCACCTTGCGCTTCTCGTCGGCCGACTGGTGGAAGAAATGCGCCATCTCGGCGTACACCTGCGCGAGCAGCTCCGGCGGGATGCCGTGGTTTACCAGATAGAAGAAGCCCACGTCCGTGCACGCCTGGCAAGTTACACAGTCAGCATTTGGTAGACGCCAGCCAGTGGATGGCTACAGCGAAATGGATGGCGTTACCTGGCGGAGCTGCTCGCTGGCGTGCGGGCTGGAGAAGTCGACTTGGGGGATCTGCAGTGTCATGAGGGTGACGAGTCCAGTAATGTTCACCGCCCACAAGCTGCTGAGCTGTTTGAAGAATGTCGTCTGTCGGTATATTGCGCAATTTGGTTGTCGATAAAAAATAAAATTGATGTGCAATAGCCAGGGTTGTAAAAATCCACACTTCTTCGAGACTTCGGCTGGGTTTTTGAAATCTGGCGGTTTGATGGGTTTTGAATTTTTGATTTTGTATCGATATTAACATTAGAGAGCTATAAAAAGTACCGAGATTTGAACAGTAGTACTTCAGTAAGTATTTGCACTGGTGTTTTGTATGGAAAGCAAATTGTAAAAATCCAAAAGTCCGAGCGAGTTGGGGTGGACTTTTGATTTAAACCCAAATAGCAAAAATACAACCCCACCCGTCACAACCCTGGCAATAGCAGCATATAAACTTCAAGGTAACGAAGGGGCATCACCGCCTTCCATCTCGAGAGCGTCGCGACTGCAAACCGCGGCCCCAACGCGGCGCCGCTGCGAGCTGCGAGTTGCTTCTTTGCATACACGCGCGAGAGCACCATGAGCGCAGCGAAGATGAACGCGATGACCGCGCACACCGTGATCAGCCCGATGTTCTCCGACGACAGTCCGCACTGCTTCTTGAGCGCAAAGGTCTCGTCGATCACCTTTTCGCAGTACGTGAGCTTCGTCGAGTTCATTGTGCACGCGAGCACGCTTACCGACGCATTGCAGCATGATGACGACACGGTTATCATCAGCGAAGTGCACATCAGTCGACACGTGCCGGCGGCACTGGCGCTTGTGAGCGTCGACGAGCCCGTGAGTTCGCTCAAGAGCAGCGTGACCGAGCAGCTCGAGAGCCAGCTAGACGTTAACGAACAGATACTGGACGTGTCGAGGTCGAACATGCCCAAGTTCATGAAGCAGAGCGCGTAGTCGACGTCGTTTGCGACGATGCTCTGGAAACACTTTGAGATCAGCGCCGCCGCCTCTGAGTCGCTCGACGAGCTTGAAGACGACGACAAGGATGACATGGCGCGTCACTGGCTGCTTCTATAGAGGTAGAGAGAGGATGAAGATACACCACACCACGCGCCGCCGTCTCGTGATGAAGCAATGCGGGCACTGGTGAGTGGAAGTAAATGCGGGCGTGCGCGAGTTGAAGCAAGCGCGGAATGAGAAATGAGGACTGAACCGATGAACCGGTTGCCTCTAGCAATATAGTCCAAGTAAAAAAGAGCTGATAATAAGTGTTTACACATGCTGATCTGAGAATACGCAGCCTCATGCTCGAGAGCAAGAAGCTGAGACTACGACTTCAAGACGCAGAGAGAGATAATACGGCGTGGCGATAGCAGTACTGTAAAACATTTGTAAGTCAGGACGAAATGTCGGTACGGACACCCGTATTGACCAATCAAAATCTTCCGTGCTGATTCATTAAAAAACATTTGTTGGCTCGGACAGTACCACATAAAACGGTACCATGTACCAATAATGACGGTACAGCTACTTGCAGCATTTTGTTGGTGGTCACAGCAAAATTGCCATGCCGCGTGGACGAAAGCGGTCTCCCGGTGGACAAGGCAGACAAAAGACCAAGTACAGCAGAGCGAACGACACCTATGGGAAGAAGCTCGATGTGATCAACCACACGCGAAGTGAAGCTGCATTTATCACAA
>JAASFY010001090.1:0-12251 GCA_023334035.1 Globisporangium okanoganense
AAGTGTCCAGCACGTGCCCTCTGAAGATCACAGCTCAATCCGATTGCTCACTCAAAAATAAAGTGTAGAAAACTATGTGACTTAATAACTGACATAGAGTTTAGTATCTACATCTTCACGCACAAGCCGGTGAGCGTTTTTTTCTTTTTCCTTTTCTTTTTGTGTATCCTTTTTGTTTACCTTTACTTTTACTTGTTTTGCTCAGCTTGCAGCCGTGCTTCTCGACATTCGCAAAATACACGAAGACATGACGATCACTATACTCTGTGACCGGACAAAGGCCGAGCAGAATGGCTCTCAGATGAAGCGTCTCGTAGAGGTACGCCTGGGTTGCCATGCTATCTCTTACGTCGAAGTACATGCTAATGCTCGAGTGTGCAGGAGGGTAACATCGACGTTCTGCAACAACATGATGAACCACTCCAAGTTGTGTCTGATCGATCACAAGATCCACATCGACGGTAAGTTTTATTTTGCTGTGTTACAAGTTTATTTAGAAGTGCTCTTTTTATTGTGAGTGCTCTTTTATTATTGATGCTGAGTTGAGTGCTCTTTTATTATTGTACTTTTATTATTGAACTTAGGGACCGCGAACTGGTCAAAGGCAGCGTTCGAGTCCGCAACATCGAGAAGATGGAGATCAACTATGAGGATCCCGACGCGCAGAAGTACCGTACGGAACTCTACACCATCCAAAATGGGACCACTCGCTTCAAGCCACCTAAGGAGCTCAAGCCGGCGACGGACTTCGGGAATTAAGCCATGTGGCGTGATTTGGCGCTCATTTTCTCATTTTCGCAAGCGCGTGCGTTCCAACATCAAGGAGCGAGAATTGACCAACAAGACCGCATTAGGAGTGCACCAGCCGCTTTATCCATGGTGCATATGCATACATGTATTAATAGCCTGTATGCATATGTATGCGCACATATGCACATGATGCCTTGACTACCGGAGAAAGTTGTGCTGCGCCATGGCGGCCGTGAGGCTCATTTCGCACTCGTCGCGCACACGCTCGACCTGCTGCTTGTAGAACGCACGATCAGTCTCGTGGCGCTTGGCGAGTCGCTGCCTGGCGATAGCCGACGTCTCAAGCCGCACGTGCACCTCGCGCTCGAGCTCGCGCTCCATTTCCTCCACGATCATGCGCTCCACCTGCTCGACGTATTGCGCCTTCATGCGCTCCAGGAGCTCGGCCTCGAGCTGCCGCTTGACGAGCTTTGAGATGTCGCGGCGCCGCAGCTCGTGACGCACACCCTCGAGCGAGTTGCGGAAGCGCTGGTCGGCCTTCTACTGTATGGGCAAGCAAGCAATGACAAGCTAGGTGAGTGTGTATAAGCCCGCATGATTGCGTATAAGCCCACAGACAGGTATGTACCAACCTCGATGCGGTCGAGCTGCTTGTGCTGCCACGCGACGGTGTCGCCCAGCTTGCGCGTCTCTGCATGGACGCTGGTGGCGTGTGTCGAGCGTCTCGTGGGCAATCGTGGTGGTGAGAGCGGCTCGGGCATGCGCAGGACGAGCAGCTCACCCGTCTCGGCGTCGCGCACCTCCATCACTTCCTCGTCTTGATACAAAGCACGTCGTGTGATACTATCCATAGGCCAAGCGATGAAGACCCATTGCCGAGCTCACTGTTACACAGGCGGGCGCCTTGCTTTCCAATTGAGGCTAATTTTGACACTGTCCAAACCGTTTCTATCGGTTTCTGGAAAGCCAAGGGTCATGCGTCTATGCATCTGCTTTGAATCGACGCTTCCGTGTTCAACCAGGGAATCGTGAAGAACCACTTGGTCGTCTTGCCATTCGTCACAGCTCCGTGGTGATGACCCAGGCGCGAGCTGCTTGTCGCCTTAGAAGAGAGAGCGATACCGCCAGTCATAAGCCATGAAGCCCGATGAGAAGGAGGCCGAGAACATCCGCGTGGCGGTGCGCTGCCGGCCCATGAACGAGCGCGAGATCCGCGAGCAGGCCGTGTCGTGCTTCACGGCCGAGAACGGCAACGCCGTGCTCACGAACCTCGAGAACCCGTCGGAGAAGCACCAGTTTGGCTACGACTTTGTCTATGGCTGCGACTCGTTCCAGGAGAGCGTGTTCCTGGACATTGGCGTGCCGATCCTCGACCGCGCCTTTGGCGGCTACAACGGCACGATCTTCGCCTACGGCCAGACAGGCAGCGGCAAGACGTTCAGTATGAGCGGCGTGAGCGGCAACGAGACGCTCGAGGGGCTCATCCCACGCATGAACAAGTCGATCTTCGACCGCATCCAGATCGAGAAACAACAGCACCCGAACAAGCTCTTCCTCGTCGAGTGCTCGTTCTTTGAGATCTACAACGAGATCATCTACGATCTGCTCGACTCAAGCGGCAACGGCAAGAAGAACAAAGGTGGGCTCGAGATCAAGGAGCACTCGGTGTTAGGTATCTACGTGAAAGACCTGCAGGAACGTGTGGTCGATAGCCGTGAAGAGGTGATCGATCTGATGGCGCAGGGCGCGTCGGCGAGGACTGTCGGGTACACACAGATGAACTCGGAGAGCTCGCGGTCGCACTCGATCTTCGTGATCAAGATCCACCAGAAGGACTCGGAGGACGAGAGCAAGAACATCTTTGCCAAGATCAACCTCGTCGACCTCGCGGGATCCGAGCGCGCCGCGTCGACTGGAGCCCAGGGCGACCGGCTGAAGGAGGGCGCAAACATCAACAAGAGCCTGAGTGCACTGGGGAATGTCATCAATGCGCTCGTGGAGGCCTCGCGGATGGGCAAGAAGGTGTTCATTCCCTATCGAAATTCCAAGCTGACGCGTGTCTTGCAGGAGTCGCTGGGTGGGAACAGCTTGTGCTCGATGCTCGCGACGCTCTCGCCCGCGAATATCAACTACCCCGAGACGCTGAGCACCTTGAAATACGCGAGTCGAGCCAAGTCCATCAAGGTGAACGCCAAGAAGAACGAGGCGTCAAGTCAGATCAGCCAGCTGAACGAAGAGATCGCGGCGCTCAAGAAGAAATTGACCGAGCAAACCGAAGTCACACTGGGTCTCGACCCAAAGGAGAAGGACGATATCGTCAAGGCCTACGAGAAGCAGATCCAGGAGATGGACCGGATTCGACTGCAGACCTGGGAGGACAAGGCCAAGCTCTCCAAGCAGCACGAGCTCGAGCGCAAGCGACTCGCCAAGGAGAAAGCGCTCGCCGACCAGAAAATCCGCGAAGAGCGTACGCGGAAGTGGAAATTGTTGGAGGAGAAGGGCGACATTGAGCTCATGCTACGGGCATTAAGAGACCTGGACCGCTCCCCTTCTGGTGTGATTGGCGCTACAGGATGCAGTTCAACAGAGGAGCGATGGCTGGAAAAGGCAGCAAAGATGAAAGCTCTGGAGAGCGAGAGCAAAGACCACCGAACGCTCATCATGGTGTTTAAAGACTCGCTCCACAAGGACGTTGACCAGTGGGGCAAGCGCGTCCCTCCAGACGGCAAAACTGGCGGCGACTCGACCAAGCGAGACGACTCAGCAGCATCGTTCCACATGACTGCGAGTCAACTATGCAACAAGCTGCAGAATATCCACCAGGAGAGTACGCAACTACTTACACTGGAGCACCAGCTAGTCTGCGAGAGCAATGGACTGATCAATGACATGACGAGCGAGATCATCCGCTTCAAGGAACACCGCACAAAGCTTAAAGCCACGGCCACTAAACCTCTTCAAACAGCAGCAGCAGCACCGTTGACTCTCTCAACTCCAGCGACCATTACTACGAAACCCACAACAAACGCCGCGAAAGAGGTCGAACAGGTTCTCGAAGAGCGCGAAAAGGGGCTGGCGATCACGCTCGCGATGGTGCAGGCTCAACGTGCGAGCCTGGTGGCTTTCGTGAAGAGCGAGCGGAAGCGGGTCTTCAATTTTGCAGAAGTGACCACACAGTTTACGAAATGCATCAACCAGCATATCACCAGCTCTTCTTCAGCACCGATCACAGCGAGGACTGACAGTGTCTCAGCTGGTCCACAAAGCGACAATGAAAACATTTGGCAGCAGACCAAGCAGAAAGTGCTTGCCGTATCAGACAAATGGAAGAAGTACTGGGAAGGTGACGGGAATCAGACGAGCTCTCATGCTGACAGTGACAGCACTGCGCTATACGTACCAAAGGGTGAGGTCGCACCTCTCGGGATGGAGTCCAAGCTGATCTACGATGAGAGTCTGGTGGTCTCTTCGAAGAAGCCAGACGCCAAAAGCACGCGAATGAACTGTGCGCAGTACTGGATCCCGGATGAACAGGATCAAGCGCCCTCGCTGCTGGTCGACCTGGAGCTGCCGCGATTCTTCCACTCTATAAGTATCAAGGGTGGCTGTTTCAACGGCACCGCTGGGGTTCCTCACCCATCAAGCAACGTGAAAGGACCGGCTGACGGAGCAAGCAAGCCTAGCTCAGAGAACGTGGTGAGCACGTTTGTACTAAAGCCAACCGAGGACCTGAGGGTGGAGCTGAGCAAGCACAAGCTGGCTGCGGTATCAGGAGAGCACGAGTCGGCGCACGAGATCCTGGGCAACGTCATCTCGTGGATCGATCTGCTAAAGACCATGGTGATCCCAGCCAAGCTCTTTGCGCGTCCACCCGTGCGCTTCCTCCACGACGTCATCTCCATGGTCATCCAGAACACGGGCTTCGCCGCTCAGCTCTTCAGTGCAAGTGAGAAGGACTACTCACAATTGGTCTCCAAGACTGAACGTGCCGACTTCTTGACCAAGATTCTCGACCATGTTCAGGAAATGTACAGAAAACGACACGAAGGCGAGTCAACAGGGACAACAGGGACAACAGAGCCAAACGTGATCATCGCAGCGACCGCGTCTAATATTCTGGCAGGTAAGGAGCCGACCGACACGCTCAAGTTTCTGAGCTATTTTGCTCTGATTGCCATGGAGCACGCGGTTCAGCACCGTCCTGCGACGCCAGTAAGCGCAACTTCGGTTCCTGCACCACCAGCGAGTAATAGGGAACCTGAGGCAAAGACAGGAACGACACCACGTGCCACTGAAGGAGATGAGACTACAAGCCCCGAGGTCTCTTCGCCAGAGAAATCGGCTGGTGATGACAAGAAACTTCGAGATTGCTGGGTGAAGAAGATCCGCGTCACGACAAGCTTAAATGGGAAAGACTGGCACCCGCTGGGCGACTTTGAGGCGAACGCGGACGCTGTGAACGTCAAGACAATCACGCTCGAGGGCGCCAATAACCAGCAGCAGCAGGCCTCGCAAGCGGGCGTTGTCGGCCGATACATCAAGATCACGTGCGTCGAGTGGAACGATCTGCCGCTCTTCCAGGCTGAGCTACTGGGTCAAGAGGCGAGCGAGGGTGACAGCCTCGTCAAGAGTTTGGAGGCACTCGGTGACAATGCGATCGCCTTGTTACAGCAGCTGTCAGCGACTGCTTCGCTGCTGTTAGAGGACGCCAAACTATCGTGGGAGAAAGCGAAGGACGTCGAGCGAGAGAAGCAGGAAGAATTAACCAACCTGGGAGAAGAACTCGTGGCTGTGAAGAAAAAATGTGAAGCTTTCGAGAAAGAAGTGAGTGATCTGAAGCAAAGCCAAGCCCAGCTACAGCAGGGGCTCCATTCTGAGGTGAAGAAGTTTGGTGAAGAGAAGGTGAAGAACGAGAAGCTCCAGAAAGAACTCCAGCAGGCAGTCGTGACAATTGACGAAGTGAAAAAGAAGAACGAGGCGCTGGAAGTGAAGCTAGGTGAGCAGAACCATACGATCCAGACGCTCACGCTCCAACAATCAGAGCAAAAGAAGACGATGTTAACACTCGATCAGTCGAAGCTCGACCTCGAGAAGCTATGTAGCAATCTGCAGTCTCAACTACAGAATCGCGATCAGCAAGAAGGTCACCAGGAATCCAAGATCGCGAGCATGTATGGGGAGTTAATGTCTGCGAATGTACAGGTGGAGGAGTTTAAGCGGAAACTCGAGACCTCGGAGCAGATGCGACAGGAGCAGGAGGCCTTTGATACCCAGTTGCACGCTCAGCTCCAGCAGAATCGCGTGGCAATGGGCGAGAAGGAGAAGGCCCTGGAGGAGAGCATGAAGCAGAAGCAAAAGGTGTTTGAAGACACGATTGAGGCGCTCCAGGCTGAGAAGGATCAGCTGAAGAAGAGCGTGGAGCTAGCGGTGGCGAGTGAATCCAAGCTCAAGTCAGCCAGTCTGGAGCTTGAAACTCAGGTGAAGGCGATACAAGTCGAGACTGAAGCTTGGAAAAGAAAGTTAAAAGACGCCGAAGTAAATGTATCGACTGCTGCGGCCACAGCTGCGGCAAGCACCGCTGCAGCGAGCGCCGAAGCAGGTGAGAAGCTGCTGCTGGAAGCGCAAACGAAGGAGTTGCGTTGCTTGGCAGAGATTGAGAAGATAGAGGCGAAAGTCCAGGCTTTCGAGCTCAAACAGAAAGAAGCAGAGGCGAAAGTCGTCGAGTCAGAGCAAGAACGCCAGTCACTGCTTCAGAAGATCGCGGCCTTGGAAGAGACTGAGGAGGAGATGCAGCTCCAGCTGCAGGTTGTGACTGAAGAGCGCGACTCAGCGCGTCAGAAGGAAGAGCAGCTCTTTGCAGAGAACAACGAGAAGGAGCAGGAGATTGAGCGAATCCGAGATGGCTATGGTATGTTTTTGATACTAAAAAGGTGATAGCTAGAGTTGTGGTGACATACTGACATGGGCTACCTTGTTGCTGCTTGATAGTGTGGGTAACAGATCGGATGAACTCCAAGGAAGACGAGCTGAGCGAACTCCAAGAACAGATTGAGAAGTACCAGTCGCTGTTGGAGATCACCTCGGCTGCTGGGGACAAGAAGAAGGTGAAACCTGAAGCTGACACTGCAAACCTGAAAAAGCTTTACGCTCTAGCGTTCGGTACGAGCTCGATTCACTCGACAGCTTGTCAAGCAGCATTATGTTGTTTGCTGACAAAGTGTGTCATTGGTGCGTCTTATTGTAGGAGCTGAACAGGGGTTGGACAAGCTGGAGAAGAGCGAAGCAATCATGAAAGAGCTCGAAGGCTGGATCGCAAAGATGAAGGCAGCTGAGGGTGCTGTGAATGAACAGAGTAGATCGAAGACAGCGTCGAGACCAAACACTTCATCCGTATCATCTGCAAAGACCAACGGGAGCTCGAGTCCGAATCGCTCGGATCTCAAAGAAGAGCAGCCTTTGAAAGCCCCATCGAAACCAGAGGCGAAGAGCGAAACGCCAGTAGCAAAGGCAACTCCAGAGACACATGCACATCCGACAAATTCTCCAAAGCAGCCTGACATTGTTGCTGCAACGCCTGTGAGCCAGCCAGTTCAGAACCAAACCTCGACGGCACAAGCGATACTGACGCCAGCGGCAGCACCACAAGCTTCAGCCAAACCGTCGACGCCTCGAAGCAACCAGGACCAGGATTCAAAGACAGTAGCGAAGACAACACCAAGGACTGCAGCACCGGAACAAACGCCGTCGACCACGGCAGCAACAGACGAGGAGAACGAGTACGACGATGACTTTGACCAGGACGAAACGGACGAGGCCAAGAAGATACGCCGCAAGACGCAGCCAGCAGTCTAAATATTCTTTACTATTGGTGGAGGCAACGCAGAGTACTACCAATACCAGTAAGTGCACCACAAACACACTAAATCATCAACGCCGCAATATTTATGACAGTGCACTCTCGCTGTGTTTTAGCTTAGCATTCGGCCGGTGCTGCTTCAATGCGACATGAGATTTCCCCCAGGCCTTAAACACGGCTTTCTCCTCTTCGAGTTTCCTTCGCTCGGCCGCCAACTGGTCGAGAAGCTGCCACGGGATCTTCGCAGCCTGGACCAGCTGCCGCTTTCGCTGCTCTCGACTCTTTCCGATCTCTGGGCTCTTTACAATTTCTAGATTCTCGGCGACCTGCTTCACGTTAACGTTCTCATTAGCCTGTAATCGCAGACTCAGCTCACGCGTTCTCACTGCTTTCCGCTTCTTATTGTGCTGGTTCTGCACCTGCAGATATGACTTTTCAATATCCTGGAAGACCGGATCGAAAATCGCCTTTGTCTGCTCGATCTGCGCCTGCGTCGTGACTAGCGCCACCTGGTTCGCCAAGTCGTCCACCTCTCGAATCGTGTCGTCCACATCGTCGCTCTTTTGTTTGTCGCCCTCCAGATGCTTTCGCCACTTGCTCTGGATACCGGCGAGTAAATCGGCATTCGCGATGTAGAAAATCTCCTTTTTCTTTGCCTGCTCGAGCACTTCGGCGGTCCATTTGCTGCCTTTCCATCGTCTGTCGGGTTTCCCGTTGTTGTGGAAGCGCTGAATCGTCCACTTCCGCCGCTGTTCGGCCACTTTTCTTCGCTTCTCAACCTGCTTTAGCTTGTGTTGATGGAGGCACTCGCGCTAAACAAACAAAGTGTGAACAAACAAAGTTCGAGAACAAAATTAAGACTAAGAACAACATTCTGCAAACTATAGCGCATCCAGCAGAGTCTTACATCCCAGTAGTCGAGAAACTCGTCTTCACGCCAGATTTCAAACTGGGAAACAGATACGCATCCAGTCAGACCATCAGGTTAGCCACCAAATTCAACAACCGATTTCTCAGTTATATAATCCTTATGTTCTCCTCACCTTGCGCCGCTTCTCTTCCAGGTCGCGAATGCGTTGCAGGAATTCCAGGAGCGACTTCTCCTTCAACTTGAATTCGAGCCCGAGCGTGAAGATCGTTTCGATTTTCAGTCTCGTGATCGCTGCACGCTGACTTTTCATTTTCTCCTCCATCTCTTCCACCCAGCCCTGCTCGATCGCTCGTGGGGAGATGCGAAGCCGCTGGGTCTGCATGTCCAGGTATATGCTCTCCATCTAAGTTCAAAGCAAAGGATTAGACCACCTTGGCTTCGTAACAGTCAGTGTATGAAGACCAAGACGCTTACATCACTGATCCTCTCGTGATTTCGATAGTACTGCTCTTCCAGCTCGCACACTCTGTTCAGATACATCAAGTCGTCAGTAATACTGGCATCCAGCGGGTTCAATTCACAGCTGACAGCACGTACTCTCGGTGCAGCTG
This sequence comes from Globisporangium okanoganense, assembly GCA_023334035.1. NCBI lineage: Eukaryota > Oomycota > Peronosporomycetes > Pythiales > Pythiaceae > Globisporangium > Globisporangium okanoganense. Next base: position 9,089 of record JAASFY010001090.1, read on the forward strand.
CAGTCGCTCCAGTCGCTTCTGGACCCTGTCTCGTTGGATGCGGTGCCACTCCTCTTCAACTTCCAGAACGCGCATGAGCTCCTGTCGGTTCCTCGTCTCGCGGTCACGAAGCAGCGTGTTGACGACCGCGCGCGCCTCGATGCCGCGAAACATGCGCTGGATCTGAGTTGCCGCACTGTGGATCACGATCTGGCGCCTTCGGACTGCTTTCCTGGCTCGAACGCCCCGGACGAGCCGCTGGAGATTCACCGCCTTGTGGGCTAACCAGCGCAGATCCGACTGTTTTCGGGACGTGTAGCCCCGCCAGAGCATCTGGATATGCAGCGCTGCAACGGATCGCTTGTGACGCGCATAGCGCTTTCTTGCAAAGTGACTGCGCACGATTGCCTGAATCTTTGAGACGTTGACAAACTCCCACTGCCTCCACATCGCGATCACTTTGGAGCGCATATAAAAGCCGCGAAACGCCGCCTGGAGACGTGTGGCACAGTACGTGCGATTCATGTGCCACATGCGAACCCACCCACGGCAGAGCATCCCACGTGCCATGCGCTGGATCTGAACGCTCGCCTGGACTTTCTTGAAAAACGATTTCCAGAACCACCGACGCTGACACGTGCGCCACCAGTTCTGTAATCGCCTCACACTCTACACCAACAGCAACCAGATTATCAGTCAGCCATTGTACAGTAATTCAGAAAGCCAGGAGAGTTAGCTTACAGCAGCGTAGCGCTTCTCAAGGGTCAGCATATCGTCCACCACACGCGGGCGGCGCTTCTTTCTGAGCCAGCAGACATGTCATTAAAGAACATAATCCACCATCACACCATCAAGCTAATTAGCACAAACATACTTCTTCACGCGCTCCAGCAGGGCCTTGTCTTTCATGAGGGTCGCGAGACGCACGTTCTCCACCGCATACACGCTCGCTTTCCGTATCGTCTTCTGCTTGATGGCTTCTTTACTCGACTTGCCGGCTAGCAATGCTGCTGGAGGTGACGCCAGTTGGTTCCGATTCGCTCGAGTCTCTGGCGGCGCGAGCGACTGCTCTCTGTTTGCCTTTGCAGCTTTCTGTCTCCGCTCAAGCTGAAAGTTCTTGAGCTCGAGGTCCAGCTGCGTGCTTGTGCTCTCGAGCTCGTACTTGCCGCGGATCTGGTGCCGCTGGCGGCGCGCGAGCGCTTCGCGGCGCTCCATCTCCTCGCGCTCGACGTCTAGTTCGGCCGCGCAGAGCCACGCCGAGTCCACCGTCAGCAGCATGTCGTTCATCTTGTTGCTCTGCATCTTTTCTCTGTGTTGCGGTCAGAGTGGTGTGAGCAGATGAGCTCACGTACGCATGTGGTTGAGCAGCTCAATGCGTGAGTTCATTATGTGAGAATCAGATGACTGCCGACGCTTCGACTTTTATAATACCGTAGATAACAAAATAACGCCACACACAAAATAACGCCATTTTACCGGAATGTATCATCAAGGAGTTCATGCTATCATTTTGGTCGAAACGTCAGTAGTTGGGGCTCAAACAGAGCTTTGGCTCGGAATCAATATCGTTTTTGAAGGGAGTAGTTGTTGCTATCATTTTGGTCGAATGGTGAGTACTTGCGACTCTTCTGCGCGCCCGCCGATGGCTCTCGTGCCCTTTATGATGTTGGGAGAGAATCTCTTCGGCAGGCTTCTTCAAAGTGCTCCTTCAAGCGGCTTGCTCGGCTTCAAGCAGAAGAAGACCATTTGTGCTCATCATCCCCCCTCAAATCCGATCGTTGAATTCTGACCCACGCAACTACGAACACCTTTACACGGGGCATCGCAGACCGCTCAAAGCTCCACTCCGGCTCGCAAGCGGCGCAAGTCGCCAGCAGCGCTTGGTCTCTCTCCAACACGCAAGAAGTAGTGCCAGCCGCGCCGGATCTCACGCGAACAGTAAGTCGCTGCTGCGAATATCGCGAGGTTTCCCGAGGTGTTTACCATCGTCCTCATAGCATCTTGGTTTGGTGTGAGTGATAACGCGCTTGGCAAATCTATTAAGATGCTTACTGCTGACGACCGTGACCTCGTGGCCCGAACTCGCCCTGCGCAGGGGGTCCCAGAACATAGAGTGGAGAGAGCCACCGATGAAGATGGAGTAACTAGTGGAGCCGTGATAGGTGCCGTCGTAGAGGCCGGCAACGTCGACTCTGGTGGCGAAGACATCGACGACGGCATTGATCAAGGCTATGCTTACGACCCCATATTTGACGACGGCATTGGTCACAGATTCGCTGGTGACCCCGACCACTATTTGTCCCAATCCCTGCAGCAGCACCACGCGCCCCCACGCCAGCAGCAGCGCCCACGCCCCTAGAGCAGCCCCACGAGCCTCTGCCGCCCCTGCAGAGGGACGTGTAACGCATCAACAGCAGCAGGACCGCCTCGACCCCCTGCAGCACTACAACCCCCAGCCGCCCCAGCAGCAGCAGCATGATCTTGTCTCCTACAGCCGCACGCTATATTTCCCTCCTCGAGAAGTCTGCCCAACATTTAATAAGAACAACGTATGCAACGACGTTTGGCGCCCTCACAGCCACACGCATCTGGACCTGTCGTCGATATGATCAAGCTGGTCAAGAGCACTCAAGTGTCGCGGTGCATCTGCATGTACATCATCACTAATGAACAGGTACGTCTCGGATCGCTATTTATAGAGCCGAGTGCCAAAGGGGTGATGCTAATTATGCAATGTTCGTTTTACAGATAGCTAAAGCTATTGCTGAGATCACCAAGAGACTTCCGCCTGGGCGAGTTTTTTTATCACTGGCAAAAGGAAAAGGAAATTCCCAGTATCCAAGGGCAACCAAGTGCCTTTCTTGAGGGCATCGGGGGTAACCGACATAAATACTTTTCCCGTAGTTTGGGTTTTAACTTGTGATGTGGCTAAATACCCCAAATTTCATTGGCTAAAAACAACTCCACGTATTTATGCTGTGCGTTCCACTGCATTGCCCAGGATGCTGAAGGATAAGCAAACGCTCAACTACCCCATTCCCTACCGCACTCAAGTAGCCGAGGAGTGGAGCTCTGCGAGAGCACATGGCATTAAGTACACGTACGCTGCGTTTGCTGATGCGCACGAACTGAATGAAAGCACCGTGCGTGGCTGGGTCACAAATGCAGCTGCACAAGGCCCAAT
>JAASFY010001091.1:0-12248 GCA_023334035.1 Globisporangium okanoganense
CAATACCCTAAAATGCATGTCAAAGGCGGCCGCATGTCATAGGCGGCGCCCTTTATTTGAAGCAGTTTCAACACACACGCGTAATTACGTGTAGTTGTAAAATAGGACGCACCACATTGAAACAAGGGCAACGAGCCGAAAATAGGACCAAACTGATGGAGTTGTTTTGGTCGTCACTTCCAAAACGCATTTTAAAAGTAGTTTTAGTGTGGACCACACCAGTGCTCGCCTCAGCTTTCGTTTTTACGAAATGCATGTCACAGGCGGTGCTATCGTTTTTGAAAGGTTTTAGTAGTACCGTATGTACATTGGGGCCGCCTTTGACATGCATTTTAGGGTAATGTGAAACAAAAGAGGAGCACTTTTTCTGGTAGAAAAAGAGGAGAGGGCGATGCATTGTTACCAGAAAAAGTGAGAAGGTTGTCAAAAGAAAGTGTTTTTTTCTTCACATTTGTTTCTTCACACAATATTTTTTGTCTTTGCGCACGCAGGTGGTCAAAACTTGCGTAGCAACACCTTTGTGCAACCTCACATTCTGATGTCGCACGAATGTACCGGCACGTTTGCTCTTTTTCCCTTCTTGTTGTTTTGCGTGTGTTTTCCGCTCACTCACTTTTTACGCGCTTTCGAGCCACATGAACCTGCAGCAGAACCTCCCCGGCGCCTCGTCCGCCGCCTCTGCGGCGCTGACGGCGGTGAGTGCGGCGCTGGCCTCGCCCTCCACTCTGACGCCCAAAAGTTCGTTATCCCTGTCGCCCGCCGGCATAGGCGCTCTTCCAGCCACAGGTTCAACGCCGCGAGCGAGGGCGGCGTCGCCAAACAACAACCCACGCACGCCCAAGGCGCGCACGTGGAGTGAGTCGCAGTCGGCGAACGGCGGAACACCGGGCAGCGCTTTTCAAGAGACCGCTAGTAGCGATATGTCTGGTGACGCGGCGGTGAATTCCAGTGGCGCGGGAGGGATCGAGAACGTCATGGACGAGCTCATGGTGCAGTATCTGCGCAAGCGAGGGTACCATGTGGCGTCGACGAGCGGTAGCAGTAACGCCACAAGACGCGGTAGCATGGCGACGAGTGGCGGCGACATGGAGATGGAGGACGTGTCCTCATTCTCATCGACAGCGCGGAGTCCAGCGGCGAGAGCGGGCGTGAAACACGAGCTCGCGAGCAACGGCCTTAAGGGACGCAGCGCTGGGAGTCCCGTGAGCGTAGAGAGCGCAGGTCGCGGCCGGCCGCGCGCTTCCAGCGACGAGCGGCGGAAGTTTCTCGGGGCCGCCAGTGACGACATGCGCGTCGACAGCAGCAGTGACGCCACGACGGCGGCCGTGACGCTCGAGCAGTACGCGCAGAAGCTGGGGCTCAACACCGAGTCGTGTGCGGCAAACCACATTGTGCGTATACTTGTTGCTTGTGTATTTGTGTGTATCCTTGTTTCTTTTACACGGGTATACTCATGTATGTTGTGGGGAAATCGTTTTCGCTCTACTGTACTGTAGCTCTTCTTCGGGATGACAGGGGGCGATCCGCGCACATACGAAGAGGCGTATGTGAAGCTCATGGAGTGGATCTGCAACTCGCTCGACATGTACAAATACGAACTGCACGCCGTGGCGTACCCGATGTTCGTGCACTGCTTCCTGGAGCTCGTGGCGAAGGGCTACGTGGACCACGCCAAGGCTTTTCTGCACCGCCACGCGCAAGACCACACGAGACTGCACCTTGAGGAGATCCGGCAGCTGAGCATGGTGTTCTCGCCCGAGCACCTGCGGGCGAACGAGTACGCGCAGCAGGTGCTGCACAGCAAGTTCAACATCCAGATGAGTCTGCTGTCCTTTGAGCTGCTCAACACTTTCCTGAGCCAGGAGCAGCTCTTTCTGCTGCTTGCGATCCTGAACGAGCGCGTGAATCTGATCGTAACGTCCAACCAGCCGGGTATGCAGATCGAGGAGCTCGACGAGTCGCTCTCGACAACAGCGAGCGTCGTCGTGAACAATCTCGAGGTCAAGGAGCGCTCGAGTGGGTACAAGACGTCGGACCAGGTGGCGCAGGTCGTCGCGTCATCGGACAAGCCGAACGAGAGCGAGATCGGCATCCCGCTCACGAGCGGCGAATACAATTTAGAGTACATGGTGCGCGCGGCCGGCGGTGAAGGGCGTACGTTAGAGGACCTCCATGCAATCAAGGTGAGCTGGGGCGTGCTGAAAGCAAGAAGGCTTCATGTCGATCCAGAGTCAGAGAACAGTGGCGCAGCAGGATCCAAGGACGACGACGATAGCGGCAACAACAACGGAGCAAACGGTCCAGGGTCAAGTGCAGGAGCCGGACCAGGGGCGGCAGGTGATGCGAGCGGCAACAACGGCGCAGATTCAGAAAAGAAAGGCTCGGCTGGTTCGTCAACAGGTGACACAGGGGCTGGAGGTACAGCATCAGCCGCTGGAGTGAAAGCAGGCGACAAGAGCGGTAGTAAAGCAGGCGAGAAGAGCGGCAGCTCCTCGGCATCAGCAGAGGCGCAGCGGAAACTCAAGCGTGCGAAATTGTCGTCGGACGCGGGCGACCAGAAGAAGAGCGACCTGGAAGCCATGGGTCCCGTGCCAGATCGCCGCTGCGCGTTCAACGCCGAGATTATGGAGAAGCTCGTGCTTCGCCAGCCAGCAGAGATGAAGATCCACGAGCTGGAAGACTTGCGTGCACGTGCCCCAGTCAGCAAATCCAATCTGCCGTCCGCGCTCTGCTTCACATTCCTCAACACGTCCGTGCACATCAACAACATGTGCTTTAGCGACGACGTCACGATGGTCGGCGCTTCATGCGACGACGCCTCGTTCCGTGTGTGGCGCAACGACGACCAGCCACTTGGTACTGCGAAGGGATCCGTGTACCACGGCAGCGTGGACGAGACAGACGAGGACGAGAAGACGGCGATCCTCCGCGGCCACTCGAGTGCAGTGTACGGCGCGAGCTTTTCTCCAGACAACCGGTTTGCAGTCACGGGCTCGGCTGACTCGACGGTACGCCTATGGAGTCTCGCGTCCAAGAGCAACCTCGCGATCTACCGCTCGCACTCGAGTTACCCGGTCTGGGACGTCAAGTTTGGACCATATGGGTACTACTTTGCGTCCTGCTCGATGGACCGCACGGCACGACTGTGGAGTACGGACCACGTGACGCCCTTGCGCATCTTTGCGGGCCACCTCTCGGACGTCGACTGCTTGCAGTTCCACCCGAACCACAACTACATTGCGACGGGCTCGAGCGACAAGACCGTGCGCCTCTGGGACGTCCAGAGCGGCAAGTGCATCCGCATCTTCACGGGCCACTTCAACGGCGTCAAGTGCCTCGCGTTCTCGCGCAATGGCCGGTACCTCGCGAGCTCGGGAGACGACCAATACATCAACATTTGGGACCTGCAAGCAGGCAAGCGCCTCGAGACGCTTGTGGGCCACAAGGCGATGGTCACGTCGCTGGACTTTAGCCAGGAGAGCGCGATCCTGGCGAGCAGCGGCATGGACTCTACAGTGCGGCTCTGGGATATGAAGGCGCTGACCGAGAAGTCCACGACTGCGACGTACACAACGAGCACTGCTGGCATCGCACGGATCCCAGTGACCACGTCGGGCGTGCGTCAGAACGCAAACCTGATCAAGCCCGTGCACATTGTCCGCCCGAATGCGATGCAGGACCTGCCGACGTCGCGGTTCCTACTCAAGACGCTGCGCTCGAAGCAGACGCCCATGTACCGCGTGCACTTCACGCCGCGCAACCTGCTACTGGCCGGCGGCGTCTTCCAGCCGAAGATGGAGTCCTAGAGGCGGTTGAGTGCTTGTCAGTCGTCTGGACGAGCCCACGATTGGCCAGACTTTAGCGCAACAGGCCACGAACCAGTTCCTACAATTCCTACAACGATAACCCTTCTAGCTACAGTAGCTAAGCTAGCATCGATGGCACTTATCCTCGCAAGTATCAGAGCAAGTCAAAGACGCCAATTAATCTAATCACACAAACACGTGCGCACACACTTTTTGCTTGCTTGTTTGTTTGCGCTAATGCAATGCTTGCTACAAAACCACACACTACAATTGTTGTTTTTGTTTCATATTCAATCAAGTAGGTGCCATGGTGCACCATATCGACATTCCCACTCTCCTCTACTGCTTGCTTCGACTCGAGAGCGCCGTGACCGCAAGCAAGATGGTCGCGAGGGTCGCCGCACCGGCCGCTACTCGTTGCGCGAGCGACACCTGTTTCTCCAATGCGTCGACGCGCGCCAGTACGCCAGCCATCGAGCGCGACGCGTACTTGCCAAGCACGTCGGCCTCAAGGTTCACGGCATCGCCCACCTTCTTGAGCGGCAAGATGATGTGGTTTTGCGTGTGCGAGATGAGCATGATGTTGAACCAGTTCTCGACCGTGTTGACCTGCACAAATAAGTATCGCAAAACAACAATGCAATACATTGCGTCAGCGACATGTTGCAACACAACAATACATGGCGTAACAACACCAGTAATGCAACAGCAATGCAATGCAAGCCACTCACCTCGCAGACAGTGAGACTGGTGCCGTCAATCGCGATGTAGCCCTTGGGCACAATGTCCTTGAGGATCGACGCCGGCGTGCTGATCTTGACCCAGAGCGAGTCGTTCTCGCGCTTGAACTCGAGGATCTTGCCCATGCCGTCGACGTGGCCCTGCACGAAGTGACCGCTGTTGCGCGCGTCCACGCCCATGCTGCGCTCCACGTTTACCTTGTCGCCGTTCTTGAGCTGTCCCAAGTTGGTGCGGCGCAGCCTGGCAATAAACAAACAACAACAATGCAAACAAGTCAGTTGTGCACAACAATAAAATTGTTGCGTGATGTAAACAAGTACGTACGTCTCTGGCGCAATGCCGAACGCAACGTGGTCGTTCTCGATGGCGGTCGCGGTCAAGCACGTGCCGTTGATCGCGATGCTGCAGCCCAAGTACGCGCCCTGCACCATCAGCGGCGCCTTTACGGTGAGCTCCCAGCCCTGGCCGCGCTCACCATTCCAGAGCAGCAAGTCGTCGCGCTCCACCATGGCCACGACGTGGCCGATCTCTTCGATGATGCCCGTGAACATGCTTGCTTGCTTGTTGCGCTTGTGATCTTGCGCCGAACGTTGAGGAATGACATGGTTTAGCGAGTGTCAATTGAGCCAACGAAATGTATGTGGTCCACCTAAATGAGTAATCAGTTTGTTTGTTGACGAATCCTGTCGAATGTGAATCTATTTTGACGCAACCTCCAGCATATTTTTCAAATCAAACGGTATACCTACAAATCCATAGTATAAAACATGAATCAACAAATGGAAAGGTCGTTTTCGCTCTGAGAACGTGGTCTTCTTTTTTTTGTTTTTGGCAAACGGCATTTCGCGCGATTCAACGCTTGGAAATGGAGCAGCAGCGGCGCTACCGGCCGGTCACGCTGGAGCGACTCGCGGCCGCGTACGCGCTCCTCCAGAGCGGGTTCAAGGTCGAGCGGATTGCTGCGCTGCTGCGTGTGGAGCCACTAGTGCTGTCGAGACGGCTTGTTTCCTACAAGCGGCAGCTCCAGCAGCGACGAGGGCGAAAAGAGCTCCAGCGGCGACGCCGACTCCGGCAGCAAGAGCAACCCCAACAGCCAGCGGAGGAGCCCCAGCAAGAGCTGCATGAGATTGAGACACCACCAGCGCTCCAGGTGCAGTCTCAGCAGTGGCCAGCTAAAGAGAAGGTACAGCAGAAACCCAATCAAGAGTCGGAACAACAATTCCACGAGCAGCTCAACCAACAGCTCCAGGAGCAATCCGGAGAATCGTTCGAGCTCACGGAACAGCTCCAGCAGCAGCTACTCCGGCTGAAGAAGGCGTCTCAGCGACAGCCTCAGAGTCTGTACGAACAGCGATATAGTGAGCAGCCGCAACAACAACAACAATGTCAGCAACTTACCGGACAGATACTCGAACAGCTCCCACAGCAGGTACTACGCCGGCTCCAGCAAGACCTCTACTCGCAGCAACAGTACCTTGAGCAGCAGCTCCAGCAATACCAGTACCGGCCTCCGCAGCAACAACAGGCCCCGCGCCAGCCTCTTCGTGAGAAGACCCAGCAAGAGCAACAACAACAACAACAGCGCAAGCACAAGGCTCAGCAACCACATCAAGAGCAACAACAACAACGAGAGCTGGTTCAGCAGCGGCAAAAGCTGGAGCCGCAGCAAGAGAAGCTGCTGAAACAGCAGCAGCGGCAGCTGGAGCTCCAGCAGGAGCAGCGACAGTTCCAGGAGCTCCAGCATGAGCTGCTGCTGCAGCAACACCAGATCCAGCACCAGCTCCAGCACCAGTTGCTGCTCCTGCAACATCAGCACCAGAAGGAGTGACTAGCTCCCTCGACGAGGGCGACACTGAGCTTAGCTGAGTATATCAGAGCGCCAGCCACAATCGGCTGGCTAGCTGCCTTGGGGCTGTGGCTGTGCGTGTAGCTATCGGTATTGTTTTCTGCCTGTGCTTCCAGTTTTGTAAGTATATTACATCGCAATATACCGACATCACAGGCGTTTGATGTTGTTGTTGTGTTTTGTTGCTGTGGGCGCAAGTTCTTAGGACGCGAGAATGTGTTACTCGAGTCCCCATAGCCACGAGGGCGACCTGACCACGTAGGCGTCAGCGTGAACTCACAACGATAGGAAATTGCGTACAAGCACGACCTCACTTGAATGAAGGGCCAAGTCTCTGATTTAAAAAAAAATGCTAACGTTATAGCAACAACAAAAATGATATGGTGGCTGGGTTTGGTCGATCGCTCATGGTGCTTGGTCTCAATGGAATATTCAGTACGCCGAGTCGCTTGTCTGTCCCTGGACGATCTTCACGCCCGCGCTTGTGCCCAGTCGCGTCGCGCCGAGCGCCACCATCTTCTGCGCGTCATCGGCGGAGCGGATGCCGCCACTCGCCTTGACCTGCTTGCCCGCAGGCTTGGCGATCGCTGCCATGATCTTCACATCCTCCTCGCTCGCGCCTAATAGATTTCACACAAAGTCGCATAATTAAATAATTAAATAAATTAGCACAATGGTCGTCATCTCGATAGATTTAGCAGTGCATACCTCGGGTGGAGAAGCCCGTCGAGGTCTTGATGAAATCAGCACCAGCCGCGATCGCGAGCTCACTCGCCTTCTCGATCTGCTCACTGGTGAGCAGCGCCGTCTCGAGGATCACTTTGCTCACGGCCTTGCGCGCTTTGCACACGGCCACGACTGCGCAAATATCGCGCAAAACATAGTCAAACTCGCCCGCGAGCAGGCGCCCGACGTTGATCACCATGTCGATCTCTTCGGCGCCGGCGTCGAGACACTCCTTGGCTTCAAAGGCCTTGACGGCGGAAGTTGTTGCGCCGAGCGGGAAGCCGACCACGCAGCACACCTTCACGTGGCTCTGCTGGCGCTTGTTGGCTTCGATCTCGTCGAGCACCTGTTGTTATGAGGCGTCAGCAGTTAGCATTCACTGGTTGTAGGCATTCGTAGAGCTTGAGAGGCTTACCTCACGCGCATACGACGCATAGGACGCGTTCACACACACGGAGCAGAACGAGTGCTCGGCGGCTTCTTCACACAGCACACGCACTTGGCTTGGTTGCGCATCCGCCTGTTACACAACAGCAACAATAATATTGTTGCATCCAGTCAGCAAACAACAACAATGCAGCAAGAATTGCATTGCATTGGTTTGCGCAAAGCCGCACCTTGAGCAGCGTGTGGTCGATGAACTGGTTCATTCTGGGAGTTGCAGCGGTGGCAGTGGTGATGGCGGAGGTGATGGATGTGCGCTGGCGCTTCTGGGGTCTTGGGGTCAAATTCGGTACTGGCGTTCTCGGCGGCGGCTGCAATTGCTGCTGTTGCTGTGGTGGTGGTGGTGGCTGCTGCGCTTGTGGCTGCAGTTGTTGTGGTTGCGCCTGTGGCTGGTGTTGTTGCGTCGCTTGCGCGTGTTGCATAGGCGTTGCGCAAGCGCCGCTTGCGCTTGTCACGCTTGTCACGCTTGTCGTTGCACTTGCGTGAATGCGAAGCATGTCGGGCACCTGTCGCGGATTGCATACCGGGCTTCTATTAGCACAAACAGACCGGACTTGTATTCCGACACCAACAACAAACAAACTGACTTTAAGCAACACAAGACACCAAACGTACCTGCTGGTCCGAGACGTCCGAGTGGCGCTTGCGGCCGCCGCCTTTTACGCGCTTCTTGGTGGCGTCCGAGGCCATGATCTCGTCCTTCTGGCGCCACCAGCGGCGGTACACGCCCGGGTCGAGGTCCCAGCCGAGCGCGCGGAAGTGATGCGCCGCGCGGGACGCCACGCCGCCGCCTTCGTTTGTGATCCACGTGATGACCTGCTGCTTGGTCTGGATGTCGATCGCCTGGCGCTTCGTGCCCGGGGTGTCCTGCTGGTTACCAACGATGGCGGCGGCTACGATGACAGTGGCGGCGGCTGCGGGCGAGCGTGCGTCGTCGCCAACGGCATCCACATCCACATCGACTTGCTCGTCGCTCTCGTCGTCGTCGTGCTCTTGCTCTTGCGGTTGCGGCACGCCGGCCTGCGGGGCTTTCTTCGCGAGCCCGTGGCGCTTCTTGAAGCGCTGGATCCACGAGAGCGACACGTCGGCCGTGAGCTTGGCCTGCGTCCAGAGCACCTCGTCCGAGAGCACGAGCGCGTCGCGATTCGCGGCGATGAACGTGAGCAGCGCCGCGTCCACCGCGGGGAACATGGGCTGCCGGCGCTTGGACAGGCGCTCGTCAAAGTGCGTCTCGATGGGCTCGCGCACGATGTTGCCGAGCGTCGAGCGGCCGATGCTCTTGTTGAACTTGCGCTGCACCCACTCGAGCAGCTCGCTCTGCGTCAGCTCGCCCTGCGCCTGGTGGAAGCGCCGCAGCTCGTTCTTCTCCGCGATCGTCAGGTGCGTGCGGCTCGAGCTCATGGCGGTTTGGTCTGTTGTTGGGGGAGAATTGATAGCGGTTGAAAGAGCAGGTGGCACCCTCTATGTATATTTATTTACAGAGGGTGGACAAAATACTTCCTCCAATAATGAGTTTTGATATAAATTTACAGCAAAAATGGGAGAGCACTATCCGAGAGTCCATTTTTCTCAACCTCTAGCAGTGTCGACTATGCCAATTAAAAAGGTATACGAAGAGCTCTTTCACCAATGGTCCAGCTCTTCAACCCAGCAGTCAGTCGACCTCTCAAATCTCTTTCGGTTTCAAAATGGTCCATCACGTGTAAACGCTTCAAGTGGACAGATGACCGACTGACCGACTGACCGACTGACCGACCAAGACAACCAAACGCCCCACAACTCTGTCGTTAGAAGCTTTCCGAGTGCATTACATTATAGCCGACTCCCACACATGCAAAGTAGCCTTTCGAACTTCAGCCTGTCGTCACACGTCACACATCCGTTGAAGCAAGCAGGCCTACATGGCCTTAGTGGCTGCCTTGACAGCCGCGCCCATGGCGCTTGAGCGCGCAAAGCGCAGCGTGTAGAGCGACCAGAGCGACGACGAGAGGATCAGCGCCGCGCCGCTCGCGTGTACCATCGCCATGTGCGTCGGCACGTGGTTCACGAGCATCGCAGCTCCAAAGGCCACCTACACGACCATACAAACAAGCCTCAGTCAATCTATAAAGCCTTGCTTAGTCTATAACTACGAAGACATGAACACGGTACCTGGCCACCGACGGCCGCGATCGTCAGGTTCAGCGCAGTCCTGGCCTCCTCCGGCAGATTACCCCAGACGTTGGGCTTTCGCGCCTTCATGTACACGGCCGTGTAGGCCGCGAGCGTCCCAACCGCCAGGATGCGGTGGTCGAACTGAACAGTAGCCATGTTGTCATAGAAGTTGCGGTACCACGGCTAAGCATAACACCATCCATCACAAGGTCCACAAAAGTCAGTCAGCCTCAGGTCCCAGCTCAACCAAGTCAGCCTCAGGTCACCTATAAGAGCTCACCTTTTGCTCAAACATGCCGTCGGGGACCCAGTGCTTGCCCATTTTTGGGAACGTGTTGTACACGCGACCAGCGTCGATCTCCGCAACGGCTGTGCCCGCAACCGCTGTGCCCAGGAAGAGTCCCGTCACCATCTGCAGGTACTTGCGCACTTCGCCAATGTCCTTTAGAGCGCTCGTGGTCGTCAGCTCACGGAGCTTCACGGCCTTGGAGGTCGGTGAGACCAGGTGGAAGCCCGTCCAGAGCAGAAGCGACATGTTCGCCAAAGAGAAAACCGCCTATAAGAGCAGTATGTACACAACAGTTAGAATGCTTAGGTCTAGGCTGAGCCCAGCTTCCATTCAATCCAGTACTCACGTGAGCTGGGAGGCCAAAGGTGGCCAAGTACCCAGCTTGCTCACTCCGGTGGTGCTCTTCCACATTCGCGCGCACCATCTTGCGACCAATGTACATCTGCGCGGCTCCCAGCCCGAGGATCGCAGCCAGCTTGCCGTGGATCGACACTGGCAGCTTCTCCTTGTTGTAGAAGTACGCCAGTGGGCCCAGGAACGCGACCGCCGTGCCTTGGCCCAGCAGGCGATGCGCGTACTCCCACTTGAAGTTATGCTTGAAGTCCTCCAGGCTCTATAGGGTAGACAAAAGGTCACAAGGTTAGCTCATGAGCCTCGAGCTTTGACAGCCAGTCATTTTGATCAATTTACCATTTCCTTGCGCTGGTGGAAGTGGCAGAATTCCTGGTAGGTCTCGAATTCCCGGTGCCACTCGCTCTCGCTGCTGGGCGGCAGCATGCCGTGAGGCTTCCAGTAGAGCATAGATGCCCCCGAGCGCGTGAGGCTTGCGGCTGCGCCCACCGTCAGTGTCGTGGCGATCATGCCGGCGCAGCCAAAAAGCCACCAGGGCACCGGGTCTTTCTTCATGGACTCCTTCATGGTGGCCATGCTCAGGTTCCCAGTCATCGCAAAGCGCTAAGTACATCATGAATACATACGAGTGAGTCTTAGGAATACCCAAGATGACCTTAGGTATACTGAGAAGCCCGCCTACCTTTTGCTCGTTGCGGAATGGCTGGCTCTTCAGCAGCGTTGAGCTGCCGGTCTTGCTCTGGGGGCGACTGAGCGCGTTGCGCGCAAGGCCGCTCTGCAGGCGCATCTGGGAGGTCACGACCGGGCGTCCTCGCTATTGCAAGCACACACACATGACCAGATACGTGTTAGTGATCAGCACTGGACACGACGGGCTTCAAGGTGGTGTCGTGGCCACTTACGAGGACGAGTTGCGAGGAGAGCAGCATGGTGCCCAGGCGATGGCGAGTTCGATTCTGTGGGGCTTCCTTCACTTGGAGCTGTACGTTCGCACGTTGCCTGGGTCCTCATCGCTCTTCAACCGCCGCATCCATACTTCACCAAAATGCAGCCCTCTCCCAGACCCAAAGCGACATTGGGGCTTCCTTCACTCGGAGCTGAACGTTGGCTCGTTGGTACATTGCCTGGGTCCGCCTCCCTGCATACAGACAGCTCTTCCTTCAACCGCCGCATCCAAACACGCAGCCCCTTCCCAAACTCAAAGCGCCAACTCGCTTCGGTTGCGTGTGAGACACTCGAAGCACTCTCTCAGGCTTGGGTGGTGGGTCCAAAGTGTCCATTGCAAATGGACCTACTTTCGCGACACCCATTGAATGGTTGATGTACAGAAATGGCGAGACCAGATTCATAATAATGGCGAGACCGAGGATCCGTATCGCTAGTAATCTCGAGCCCATAGAGTTAGTTGCTGGGATAAGTGTGACTTCCCCTCCCCTCCGAGATCTGAGAATGACGGATACCGTACGAACACGACGACCACACGATCGCATGACAGATCATTGGCTCTTCTGTGTGCAATCTACAATAAAGGCGCGTGCCATCTCCCCATTCTGTTCATGATCCCTCCAGCAGAGCAAAGCGCCACGCGCTTTCCGGACCAGCTCACGACAACTCAGCAGCTCCATCCGACTATCACTGGGTGAGGGCGGCCGAGGTCTCCATCCAGTCACTTCATTCCTGCACTCGCCAAGTCTCCATCAGCTCGCTTCCTAATCCCGGCTACAGTATCATGAATGTCCGCACTGCCACACTCTTCCTCGCGGCGGCGATTGCGAGCCTCAGCGTTAGCCACGTCCAGGCCCGACCGCGTGTGGACGCCGGTGTCCACCGCACGCTGCGCCAGCATGGCTCTGTGAACCTCATGATCACGATGAAGGGCTCTACCCGTCAA
>JAASFY010001092.1:0-12245 GCA_023334035.1 Globisporangium okanoganense
TCAATGTGGTGCGTCCTATTTTACAACTACACGTAATTACGCGTGTGTGTTGAAACTGCTCCAAATAAAGGGCGCCGCCTTTGACATGCGGCCGCCTTTGACATGCATTTTAGGGTAATAGTAATCTCAAGGAAAGTGTTCATACATTTATACCAGAGGAATTTATGGGCATTTAATGTTCACTGCAGGACTTTTCCATTCTCCAAGCGACATGCGAATACTGAACTGACTGTAAGAGTCTGAAGTTCAGCATTTTAAAAAGGACGGTTCATCGCCCAGGGATTGAAAACAATCTCTCGAGGCTTAAGTCGTATACCTAGGGTAGCAGTTAGAAATAAACAACTGACCACTCAGGTGTTTAATACAGCCCTGGGCTGTATTTGATTTCATCCTCGGATTAAAAAAGACACACTGCGCCTGGTATTTTGCGTGGAAGGACCGTAAACAAAGATCACTCCGTCTAACAAAGTCATGGATGATTCTACAAATGTATGGCGAAATCCTTCCCCATACAAACATCGTCCAAAAAGCTTCTACGCTTTCGTACTGTGATTTCCTCAACAGTGGCTTAATCTGATTCGCTACAAACCTCAAGTCAAATTGTGGTACAGTGATTTTCTTAATACTGAGTGCCTTTAATGACTTTGAGCCCACATCTAAATGCCTTGTTTACGTACTCACATACGAAAAACAAGATCTATGTCACGAATGTTCTTATCGGAACTGACACTAAACCAATGAAGTTTGACCTGTTTGACAATTTATTAGTCGCATTAACACAGTTCTAATTAAAAAAACTGTGAACACAAAAAACAAGAGACCGCAGAGCAAAAGCAAGGCAACATGGAGCCTCGTGACGACGTCGACGCACTCGTGGGCGTCTTCATCCGTCCGCTGCAGTCGGTGGACTACACGGACCCGCAGCAGCTCTCTGCTAAGATCTTTGACGTGATCCTCATGGCCGGTGCCGCGGCGTCCAAGTCAGCGGCGCTCTACGTCCCGCGCTCCCTGCGCGACTTTGCGCAGCTGCAGCGCGAGCTCGAGCGCGAACTAAAAGACGACAGCGCCGACCACCACCGTGGCAGCAGCAGCCGCTTATTGACGTCTCCACTTGCGATCACCCCCACGATCTCAGCGTATCTCGCGGCTCACGGCGACGACGAGTCCACGGCGGCGGCGACCGCGGCCGAGATCTTTAATCGGAGCACGGAGACCGAGTTTGAAGAACGCTTTGCGTGGCAGCTCGAGCACTTCCTCACGGCGCTGGTGAACCACGCAGATGGTAAAGTGCGCGATTCGCTGGCGCTCAAGAAGTTTCTGCGCGGCGGTAGTGAACCGTTGTCGCTGGAAGATCGTGATGTGATCGACAGGTGGTTCGTGGATAGCGAACAGAGCGACGGTGCTGCTGTCCATGAGCGGATCCCGTCGGGAAGCTTGGTGGAGCACTCTGTACAAGTTCAAGTAGGTGAGGACGGCGGCAAAAGCGAGGAATCGATACAGCAAAGCGCCCATCAAGCGCTGGTGCTCTGGCGGTTCGCGTCGCAGGGTGAACACGTTATGTTCTCGGCGCGCTTCACTGAACAAGGTCCAGCAGACGATGATGGCGGTGATAGTGCTGCTGATTGTGATCCGTACGCTGCGGATCCCTACAGCCTTTCAGCAAAAGAAGAAGCTGACGACGAGGATGACGCCATCATGGCGCACTACTGCACTTACTACTCGTTCCCAGCCACAACTGGCGATGACAACCCCAGCTGTCCTGCGTACGAGTACGGCTATTTCGTCGCTTCGATGTCTGGCGACCTCGAGCTCGAGTGGGAAAACGCAGACTCGACAAGCATTCACTCCAAGCCGCTGACGTTCCAAGTGCGCGTGCTGTCTTTGACAGATGCGGCCGGTGAGCAATCACCTGGTAATGGCGAAGAAATGAACAAGCTGGCTCGTAAGCTAAGCGAATCACAGCGACGACTGAGTGCTTCAGAACACGATGAAGGCGCTTTCTGGCTTCAGAAGCTCATCATGAAGTCGAAGATCACGATGAGTCTTCGTAGGATTCTCGGTTTGAGTATCGACTACGACGACGTGTATTTCGCTGCCGGTCTGAGCCTTGACACGCCTCATGACAATGGTGGCGGAAATGACGGAGACGATCGCGGGCGTGACACAGAAATGCTGAAGCGAGTGCAGGAAGAGAAGCACTTCCACGAGCAGCGAGCGCGAGAGTTTGAAGAGCGGATGGTACGTACCACACAAGGGACGCGTGTGCTCGATGACCTCACCTACCTTGGTACCATTTTTTATTTATTTCTATCAGGCACAGCTGGAAGACGCCCTGCGTGCAACAAAGAGCGATTTAAAGAAAGCGAATGACACCATCACGATCTCTGAAGAGATTTACAAGGCGAGTCTCGAGACCATCACGCAACTCGAGGTTGCGGCGTCAGTTTCCCGACTGCCAGCAAGCGTAAACGTGCCACCATCACTGGAAATCCCGTCCCTGTTGCCACCACCAGCGTCATCGACATTAGCATTTCAGGAAGACAGAGGTATCGCTACAAAGCCAAAAGATGGGGTTCCCGAGAAAGAGCACCAGCGGGTCGTGAACCTGTGCACGACCTTCCAGGAGCAGTGTCTATGGCGCTCGATCGAACTGGCGGAAAGCGAGAAGCGGAACATGGTGCTCGAGGCAAAGCTGCAGGACTCCGAGCAAGAAAAATTTGAGCTGCAAGCTCACACCACTTCGCTTGAAGAGCTCGTGGCGACTCTACAAGCAGAGGTGAAGAAACTGAAGACCCACAAGAGCATCCTGGTGCAGGAAGTCAAGAAACTCCAGCCGTACTCGCAGATCAACCTCGCTGCGCTTGTCCAGGAAGCCCAGGAGGCGCGCATGATGCAGCGCAGCCTGCAGGCGCAGCTCGACTCGCGCGATGTTGTTGGAAGCGTGGCGACCTCGACGACAGCAACAACTTTGGCTATTGCTGCGGAAGAAGACGGTACTGGCGGCGGGTTTGTGGTTGTCGAGTCAGACGACCACAACAGCTTCTACCGACAGTGAAGACGGTGAGGGCTGAATGGATTGCACTTGTATGAAACAATGTGTATAGTTGTGTATATTGCATATGCCGCGGTGGATATCGCGCCTCCTTGGTAATCAACGGTAAGTTGCTAACGTTGTTGTTATGTTCAAGCGATTGAAGCCTTTGTCTCTGATTTGAACCAGACCTAGGATCTCATGAGCCAACACCACAGCTTTAAGAAGCGATTGATGAATATGTGCTCGGCTTGTTCACGCTCACCACTAAGGAGACCGGAGTCTGCTGCTTGGTCTCATGGCTCCCGCCAATTTTGGAACCCGAAAGATCGCAGGCTTCGAATCCGTTTCAAGATCCCCTCATCTCAGCAATAGAAAGGGAAACGAGAGAAAACAACGAGAGAAAGCGAGAGCCCTGTTGTCACACGAGCATCCACCGGCTCAAGAGCAGAGCCGTGCAGTACCAGCAAGAACGCAACAGAATCGTCTTCGTCTAGCATTATCCACATAGCTGCTGGACATCATGCCGAGTGTCGTGCACGGTGAAGAGCTCCGCTCACCCTCTGCGGATGTCGGATACGTCGAGACTCACACGCCTCGAAGCGATGGCGGCGGTGATCAAGTCGAAGCCATACAAGACTTTGAAGAGGTAGAGACGCACCATGCTGCGAGCGTACACCCAGCGCCCGCCTCAAGCGCAAATACTGCAACTACAGCCGTTACTTCAGCCGTCGCTGTTGCTGGGAACGACAACCAAGCGCAAAGCGACCTCAAAGCTCCGAGAAAGAGCAGCGCCGCCGTCACTGTGAAGGCGCCCAAGGTGAGCCCCGAAGAGTTCGAGCGAGTCAAGCGCGCAAAGGACGAGCAACAGCAGGCGCTCGCGAACTTCAAATTCCGCGACCTCTACCGCTACGCGTCGCGCTGGGATATGTTTCTATTGGGCATTGGACTCGTCATGACGGTCATCAACGGCGCGCTCTTCCCGTGCATGGCGCTGATCTTTGGCGAGGCGATCTCGAGTTTCCAGCCGTACGACGAGCCCGCCGTGAACAACGCGGCGCTGCTGTACCTGGGCGTCGCGATCATCCTGTTCATCACGGACTACCTGTCGTTCGTGCTGTTCTTCACAACCGCTGAGCGCCAGATGAAGGCGCTACGCGAGCAGGGCTTCCAGCACATGCTCCACCTGGACATCACGTGGTACGACAGCCACGATGCGCTGCAGCTCTCGAGCCGGCTCACGGGCGACACGGTCAAGATCAAGGATGGCATGGGCCAGAAGCTCGGCGACTCGTTGCGCTACACGGCGCAGTTCGTCACGGGGTACGTCATTGGCTTTGTCAAGGGCTGGGACATTTCGCTTGTCATGGCGTGCGTGATGCCCTGCATCGCGTTTTCACTGGCGTGGCTGCTCAAGACGCTGCGGTCGCGAACCGAGTGGGCGCAGAAAGTGTACGCAGAGGCTGGCGCCATCGCAGAAGAGACGCTGGGCTCCATGCGCACGGTCGTGTCCAACAACGGCGAGAGGCGTGCGATCGACAAGTACAATGCCAAGGCTCTCAAGGCCGAGGAGGAGAACATTAAGCTCGCAAAGCTCATGGCGGTCGTCATCGGCGTCTTCTTCTGCAGCATGTGGCTCATGTACGCCGCGGGGCTCTGGTACGGAGGCAAGCGCGTCTCGGAGAACAAAGCCACGCCTGGGAGTGTATTCAGCGCGTTCTTCGGCATCTTGATTGGCTCCATGGCGATGGCGCAGATCTCGCCAAACATCACGGCCGTGGCGCAGGCCAAGGGCGCAGCCGCGGGGCTCTACCACATTCTGAGCACGGTCTCAAAGATCGACGCGTCAAAGGACAGCGGCGTGGTCCCCGAGAGCTGCGTGGGCGAGATCGAGGCCATCGACGTGAGCTTCGCGTACCCGAGTCGCCCCGAGGCGCAGATCCTGAACAACTACAACGTGAAGATCAAAAGCGGACAGACGGTTGCATTCGTTGGCGCGAGCGGCGGCGGGAAGAGCACGCTGATCGCGCTTCTCGAGCGCTTTTACGACCCACTGGCAGGAAAAATCCTGCTCGACAGTCGCGACATCACCACGCTCAACGTCCAGTGGCTGCGCTCGCAGATCGGCATGGTCTCACAGGAACCCGTGCTGTTTGCGACGACGATCTCTGAGAATATTGCGTTCGGAGCGAGTCGAGGAGGACGGGCCGGTGCAGTGGAGCTGGTGACGCGCGACCAGGTCGTGGCGGCGGCGAAGCTCGCGAACGCGCACGAGTTCATCATGGCGCTGCCAAAGAACTACGACACTTTGGTGGGCGAGAAGGGCATCTCGATCTCTGGTGGACAGAAGCAGCGGATCGCGATCGCACGAGCGATTGTCCGCGAGCCAAAGATCTTGGTGTTGGATGAAGCCACGAGCGCGCTAGACGCCGAGAGCGAGCGCGTGGTGCAGGCAGCGCTGAACGATCTCATGGACAAGACCCAGATGACGACGTTGGTGATCGCGCATCGCTTGACGACGATCCGCCGCGCAGACAAGATCGTCGTACTCGCTGGTGGGTGTGTCGTGGAGGAAGGACCACATGAAGCGCTCATGAAGATCGAGAAGGGCGTGTACCGTAACCTGTACACAATCCAGCAGAGTCCATCAGATGAAGTTGAGGATGGACAGGTTGACGAACGTCCGTCCCAGGTGGACATGATCGTCGAGCGGAAGCAAAGCCAAGCGTCCTCCGAAGGGGCACTGGAGGACGCTGCTGCTGCCTCAGCTGTGGGAGGCAAACTGAAGAACCCGTTTAGCAACTTCTCAGTGATGAAGGCGCTGGCGCTGTGCCGCCCCGAGCGCAAGTTCTTCATCTGTGGGTGCCTGGGCGCAGCAGTAGTCGGCTGCAGCATGCCCGGGTCAGCGATCCTCATCAGCGGCATGGTGAGCTCCATGACGGAGAAGTACATGCTCTTCCAGGCCACAAAGGACCCAGTATACATGGACAAGCTCTACAGCGAGGTGCAGGTCTACGGCGCGCTCTACATCGGCGGCGCGGGTGTGCTGCTCGTGGCCACGGCGATTCAGCAATTCTGTTTCAAGTACATGGCCGAGAAACTCACGTCGCGATTGCGCGACATGAACTTCTCGGCTTTATGTCGCCAGAATATTGGCTTCTTTGACGAGACGCGCAACGCCACGGGCGCGCTCACGGCAGACCTAGCGACAAACGCGACCAAGGTGGCGCTGCTCTCGGGCGACGCCCAGGGCCGCGTGGTGCAGGCGATCTTTACATTCGTGGCAGCGCTCGTAATCTCGTTCCTGTTGGGCAGCTGGCTGCTCACGCTCGTGATGCTCGCGGTCTTCCCGCTGCTCATCTTCGGCCAGGTCGTGCGCGTGCAGCAGATGAAAGGCGGGTCAGGCTCGGACTACCTCGCGGACTCGGGCGCGCATGCGTCGCAGGCACTGAGCAACATCCGCACGATCGTGTCGCTGGGGCTCGAGTGCCAGATGACCGCCAAATACAGCGAGCTGCTGCAAGCGCCCTTGAAGCACGGGCTGCGCGAGGCCAACGTGAACGGCCTGGCGCTGGGCTTCAGCTCGTTCATCGTCTTTGCGGTCTACTCGCTCGTGTTTTGGTACGGCGGGCAGCTCGTGGGCCGCAACGAGATCAGCTTCCAGCAGCTCATCCGCACGCTCATGGCGATCATGATGTCGGCGCAGGGCATCGGCTCGGCGGCGTCCTGGCTCGCGGACGCTGACAACGCCAAGCGCGCTGGCTCGACGATCTTCACGCTGGTCGAGACGCCCGTGTCGATCGACTCGTTTGCGGACAGTGGCCTCAGACTCGAGCAGGTGCAAGGCAAGCTTGAGTTCAGGGACATTCTGTTCAAGTACCCGACGCGTCCGGAGGTGACGGTGCTGCGGCGGTACAACCTGACGATCGAGGCGGGCGAGACCGTGGCTTTCTGCGGCCCGAGTGGTGGCGGCAAGAGCACGATCATCTCGCTCCTCGAGCGCTTCTACGACCCGGTCAAGGGCCGCGTGCTGCTCGACGGTCACGATATCAAGGAGCTCAACCTGCACTGGCTGCGCAGCCAGATTGGGCTCGTGGGCCAGGAGCCAACGCTCTTCATCGGCACGATCGCCGAGAACATCGCGTACGGGTTGAGCGAGATGCCGAGTCAGGACGCGATCGTGGCGGCCGCCAAGATGGCCAACGCCGACCAGTTCATCACGCACTTTCCCGAGGGCTACGACACGCAGGTGGGCATGAAAGGCGAGAAGCTCTCGGGCGGCCAGAAGCAGCGCATCGCGATCGCGCGGGCGATCCTGAAGAACCCGGCGATCCTGCTGCTGGACGAGGCCACGAGCGCACTGGACTCAGAGAGCGAGAAGGTCGTGCAGGTGGCGCTGGACAAGATCGTGGCGCTGCAGCGGCGCACGACCATCATCATCGCCCACCGGCTCTCGACGATCCGCAAGGCCGACAAGATTTGCGTCGTGAGCGGTGGCAGGGTCGCTGAGCAAGGCTCGCACGCTGAGTTGCTGGCCACGAACGGACTCTACGCGCGGCTCGTCGCTCGCAGTCGCGAGTGAGAGAGGAGGGTGATTGCATTGAGAGTGCGGGTATCATCTCGTAGATCCACCGATAGATACACTACCGGAGATTGCTGCTGGACATTGAGGTGCACCTCGCTTGAATGAACTCCATCCTGATACTATACTCAACAGTTCAAATCAGCGCTGCGTTGGTGGGTGGCGCGAGTTGTATCACCACCACCACCACAGAGCGCTTCGTGGTGATGGCGTTCAAGAAAGAGCTCGTAACTGACAGTATAGAGACCAGTACAGAGACCACTTGACGCACAAGAGCTTATCGTCCGTTGCTGAGTGATGATGATGATGATGGCTTGACGCTCAGAGTCGAAATGTGGTTCTGTCGTTTTGACATCACTGATGTCAAGACGACAGAACCACATTTCGACTCTGAGGGATATTCTCAGGTCCCCGGAAACCACTGGAGCTTGACAGCGCCACAGAGCAGTCAGTCCTTCAGATCCATAATGTTGATGAAGCTGACGAAGTGCCTCATCGGCTGGAAGAATCACATCTTTTTCAGTGTTCAAGTCTTTCTTTGAGTCTTTGACCGAGAACAAGAGCGCATGGAGACCATTCGCAGTGGCACGTGTTTCGCGAAGCCGATGACGAAGGCAGCAGCGATGCACAGGACGTTCTCGAGAGAGAGATACAACTGCGCTACTGTAGTCGTAATCATTCGAGGAGCGCCGTCAGCCGCAAGACAGCCAGCCACGGCATCAGGACAGCAACGCTCACTCGCCCACTTGCTCGTCTCGGCAGCTCATACGCTTGCGAAGCCCCTGGACCCTAACCATTTCCCACTTCCCACCCATATACACACGCCCATTCATTCCAGGTCTGATTGATGTAGACAGAAGTCGTTCTTCGCGACATTCTGCATGCCCCTGGCTCAGCCTCCACCTCGTGCCGTTGTTGTTGAGTGGATACACTGGACTCACACTGACGCTGGTGTAAGGCGTCTACAGTAGGTGGGTGTCCAGAAAACACCGCTCTTTCTTTTGGTGTCGAGCCCTTTGAAAGAGTGTGATGGGCTCTGCTATCGTAACATGCCGACGAACGATCAGCTGACACAGTTCACTCATTCAGTTAGTTTCGTATCTTCCTCACAGGACGAGTCGTTGTTCGCTGACAGACCTTGTTATCAGAGCTTCACGACTATCGAATTTTTTGGACGACCTGGGGCAGTTGTCAGTAAATGCGTAAGCTCCAGTATTCAGAATTCAGGCTAAACGTGAGAGGGCTTCCAGCCGCGTTTCTCGATCTTTCCCAATTGCATTGAGTTCGAATGTACAATACTGGTAGAGTGGTGCTAGGCTTTTTCAGATTTGAAGTGTGTGGCAGGTTGGTACAGTATCCGGATACAGTATGTACCTCTGGTGTCCCAGCACAGCATCGTACCCGATGTACGTGGAAGTAGCCATTACCTCGCTTTCTAGTTCTAACGCTGCCCAAGTATAAGGAATGCGTCGGCTGATTCAAGAGGCCACCTGCAAAAGTTGCTGAGAAGACCTTATTTCTCAGATCGCAGAGTTATGATTGGCTCCGACAGCTTTTTCAAACAGCTTGCTTTCAGTATACTTTTTTCCAGATGTTCGGACTTACTTGGAGCCACTAAGTCCGAACATCTGGAAAATATATACTGAAAGCAAGCTGTTTGAAAAAGCTGTCGGAGCCAATCATTGAATTGTTCGCCTGCTGAACAAGATCATGATCACCGACGCGACGATAGTAGCGCCGCGGCCGACGCCGATGCAGTAGCAAGCAGTCTTCCTCATCAATCTCCAGCGGCTTCTCTTTAATGCCCTCATCCAGTGCCAGTTTCTCTCCGACGACGCCTCCATGTAGCGGTTGTATCTCCAGTCCGGGCTTACACTCCACAAGTGTAAGCTCGGACTGGAGATACAGCCGCTGCGTCCATAAGTCCATGGGGCATGGAGGCGATGATCTGAGTCTTCAGGTGCCACTGGAGCGCTGTATCCGGATGCTGTTTGAGCAATCAGAATGGTCCAACAAGCAAATGCAGCATTCCTATTGGCTCCGCGTGAGATAACAACTGATTTTTCTAGGGGATCATTTGGAGCGGATCAGCTGAAGCACCCAATCGACGAAAGGCACCATCAGTCTTACAGTACAGTACACTACACTGTATGTATGTCTTTGGCTTTGGCTAGGGTGGGTGTTTGGTCGTCGGTCAGCGTGTGATGGTCGTCGACGTCTCGTACTGCCACGTGAGACAACTGAGAAGACCCATCTCGTCCACAATATCATTTGACGCGCTCGTTTGCTCATCGCTAGTGACTCTCTTGATGCAGAATACCGTATTGCAGACCTCTCAAAGCACTCTCTCTCATAAGTTCTCCTTATGAGAGGTTTACCTTACGTTTCTCCCTCTCACCTGCTGTCGCTGTGGCACCTCAGTCACTCACACTCGGCGCCAGCGCCGTCACGCCATTCGTCTCAGACCGAAAGCCATTCTCACTCACTTCTCAACTTTTCTCACAAGCCACACCTCCCACCTCGCGAGAAACCCATGGCGACAGCGCTCACTTCCTCCATGGCGGCGAAGCTCGAGATCGCCCAGCGCGTATCGTACCTGAGCGCGGACTCGCAGGCCAAGGACGGCGAGTACCAGGCCACCAAGACCCCGGACTTCCTCGAGGGCGGTGCGCTCCGTGACGGCGGTGCGCCGACGCTGCTCAGCAAGGACTACATCGGCATCCTCGCGCAGTACGCGGCCGTGGGCCTCATCGACTCGGTGCTGCCCGCCACGATCTATCCGCTCATGCAGTCGTACCTGAACGCGAGCGGCACGCAGATTGTGACGGCGTCGACGCTCATCGCGCTCCCGTGGTCCTTCAAGGTCTTCTACGGCCTGCTCTCGGACTGCGTGCCGATCTTTGGTTACCGCCGCCGGCCGTACATGATCCTGGGCTGGACCATCTGCTTCGCGATGCTCTTGGTCATGGCATGCTCGAGCATCGGCAAGCCATACTTTAAGAACCCCGAGGACGCCAACATCGCGCCCAAGGACTACCCGCTGTACCCGAGCATCGAGGCCACGTTCAACACGGATGCGCCTAGCAGGGGCAACAAGTACGTGCTGCTCATGATGTTCAGCGCCTTCGGGTACCTCATGGCGGACGTGTGCGCGGACGGCATCGTCGTCGAGCTCGCGCAGCGCGAGCCCGAGGCCGTGCGCGGCTCGACCCAGACAGCGATCTACGGCACGCGTACGGCGCTTAACGTCGTCGGATCGCTGCTCACGGGCTTTGCGTTCAACGGCAAGCAGTACGGCGGCGACTTTAGCTGGTCCATGAGCTTCCCGGCGCTCATGGTCGTGCTCACGGTGTGCCTCGCGCCCGTGATCCCGATGACGTGGTTCTTCATCAAGGAGTCCAAGCAGGAGCCCGTCGTCTTCTCGCAGTACATCGAGACGCTCTGGGGCTTCATGCAGCAGCGCGCCGTGTACCAGATTGTCTTCTACAACTTCTTCAGCAACGTCTTCGGGAACTTCTCGTACACCGTTGGGTCGCCCATCCAGCGCTACCTGGTGCACGTGACGCCCATCAACGACGCACTGAGCAGCGTGCTGGGCAACTTTGTGTACATGATCGGCATCTTTGTGTGCGGCAGGTGGGGGCTCCACTGGAACTGGCGCTGGGTGATCGTCGTCACGGGCATCCTGGTCATCGTCGTGGACCTGGCCGTGACGCTCGTCGTCGTCTGGGACGTCTTCCGCAACCAGTGGTTCTGGCTTGGCCCGCCCATCGCCGTCTACGTGCCCGCTGGCATGAGCTTCATCATATCGACCTTCGTCACCGTCGAGCTCGCGGGTGAGGGCAACGAGGGCGCCATCTACGGTCTGCTCACGACGGTGTCCAACCTCTCGGCCCCGTTCGCGGCCACGCTCACCAAGATCGTGGACCAGCAGTGGCACATGACAAACGAGCGCATCCAGGACGACGACCACAGCATCCGCGCCGACATCACCAAGGCCGTGGTGCTCATGTACGCCATGAGCGTCATCTCGTGGTTCTTCCTGCCGCTGCTGCCCAACCAGAAGGCCGCGACCCAGGCGCTCAAGAAGACTGGCGGCACAAGCAAGCTCTTCGGCGGCCTCACGGTCTTCTACCTGGCCTTCGCGCTCGTCTGGTCCGTCATGACCAACCTCATGGGCATCTTCGACAGCACGTCGTGCCTCGTCATCGCTGGCGGCGACGGCTACTAAACGGTGATGGTGGTGCCAAGTCCGTCGAGACTCCGAGTGATGGTCCTTGTCAATGTTCCGCCCGTTTAAGCGGTTCTTTAGTCTTGGAAAAAATATGATTTCTGCGTGCCTCAGAGTGCTGGTCGAATTCATTTCACAGCCTTTTAACCGGCTGCTTTGTCTTGTAAACGGATTTGTTTGCCAGCAAGACTTTTTGTTGTAAGAAAAAAACTCCATTGTTGACAACCACTAAACCCTGTTTCAGTTATTAAGTCACATAGTTTTCTACACTTTATTTTTGAGTGAGCAATCGGATTGAGCTGTGATCTTCAGAGGGCACGGGCTGGACACTTCCTGATACACTGCAAGAAACCGCAATTCAAAAGCCACATAACTGAAAGAGATACGACGCTGAAACCAAA
>JAASFY010001093.1:0-12235 GCA_023334035.1 Globisporangium okanoganense
AAAGTGAAAGGGTTCATTCGTCAGCACCAGAAGGAGATTGTGAACACTCCTGAAGGCATGACTATGGCTGCTCACAGACGGTCTTTCCTTCAACGTGCGCCTCAGTTGTTTCTGCCGGAAGCAGCTACGGCAGCTGAGTTTGCGAAGTACTATCGTCATTCATTTGGCTTTCATCGCGCAGTCTTTGACAAAGCCAATATGAAAGTTGGAAATTGATTTCTTAGTTTTACACTTGGCAGGATTAAATTTTAGGAAATTCCAAATTGAAGTTCTTTCCAACCAAATTGAACTTCCTGTTGTACCAAATTGAGGTTTAAAAGGTGTAGTAATAGTACAGCGCAACATCCAACGTGCTGGACGTTGCAATCTATCGAACCCTCTGAGTCTGCATCTGAGCCACTCTGAGTCGTCACTCGCTCACTCATCGGCGAGCTCATCAAGAGAGAATGGCGACGGCTTCGACAGTGCGACAGGTGCTGCGCGTGCCTGTGATCTCGTCCATCCCGGGCATGGGCGACGCCGTGCGCCACAAGCTGCGCAGCTACCCATCGCACGCGGCCGAGCTCTTCCGCACGCGCGCGCTCGAAATCGTGGACGTGGCGCCGCCGGACGCGACGCAGACGGCGCTGCCCAAGCGCTGGGAGCTCGACGCGCAGCAGCAGCAGCTGCTCGAGAGCGCGTCCATCGTGCTCGCAGACGCGCACATGTTTGCGCCGCTGATCCTCACACCTAGCGTGACGCTGCCATCGCACCAGCAGCAGCTCTTTAAGAGTGTCAAGTGGGTCCAGGCCACCTACGCTGGCGTGGAGGCCTACCACAAGCTGCTGGGTGCCGCTCATGATGACTCAACGCAGCTCAGCAACGTCATGAAGGACAACCAGCCGGTGTTCAAGGTCACACGCGCTGGGGGCATCATGCCGGCCGCTATGGCGCAATACGTGCTCGGGTACGTCACTAATATTATTCCCGGCACCACCCTGTCCATGAATGAGCCCTAAGGTGGTCGCTTTATATGTGTCTTGTTTACGGTAGCTGGATCATTGCGCTCGAGCGCAAGTTCCTGGACGCCAAGAAGTTCCAGCAGCAGGGCGTGTACGCGCGCGCCGAGCTGGACTACCGGCCTTTTCGCGCGCTCACCGTGACGGTCCTGGGCTTTGGGGACATTGGCATGGGCATCGGCAAGCTGCTCAAGCTCGCGGGCTTCCAGGTTGTGGGCTTCAAGCGCCGCGTGAGCGACGCAGACGCCACCGACATCACCTTCCGCGCGTCAGCGGACCGTGTCACTACCGATCTCCAGGGCGCACTTAAGGACGCGGACTTTATCGTGAGCGTGCTGCCGGCCACGAACGCCACGTTCCACCTGCTCAACGCTGAGACCCTGGCCGTGTGTGGCACGAAGAAACCCGTGTTCATCAACGTGGGGCGCGGCAGCGTCATCGCTGAGAACACGCTCGTGGAGCTGCTGGACAACCACGTGCTCTCGCAGGCCGTGCTCGACGTCTTCGAAGTCGAGCCGCTGCCCAAGGAGAGCAAGCTCTGGGCCCACGAGCGCGTGCTCATGACGCCGCACGTGTCGGCCAAGAGCTTCCCCGAGGACGTGGCCGACGTGTTCGTGAGCAACCTCAATGCGTACTTAACGGACCAGCCCAT
Source organism: Globisporangium okanoganense (assembly GCA_023334035.1). Classification (NCBI taxonomy): domain Eukaryota; phylum Oomycota; class Peronosporomycetes; order Pythiales; family Pythiaceae; genus Globisporangium; species Globisporangium okanoganense. Next base: position 1,651 of record JAASFY010001093.1, read on the forward strand.
GCAGTACGCCGTGGACTGGACCAGCGGCTATTAGATCGCCATGCAATAAGATTGGGTCATTGTTGTTTGGTCTCTCTCTATATACATATGATCTCTTTACATACTCTATTCCTCCTTGAGTGGCTGCAGGTACAGGTCGCCCCAGCGCGAGCCGGCGCCCGGCACAGCAGCAGCAGCTGTTGTTCGTCTCGCCTTGGGGGACGTCTTCATCTGACCATCACTCTCAATGGTGTCCACACTGTCGCTGGTGGACACTTCGCCCTCGAGCAGATGCGCGATGAACTCGATCTCCTTGACGGCCTTCTTGGGCAGATGCGACTGCAGCGCCAGCAGCTTCTTGGCGAGCTTGGGCGTCACCTCGAGCCCGTTGTGATGGCAGAAGAGCGCGATCTGCGCCAGCTCGTCCACGTTCACCTTGAATTCGGTGGTCGTAGTCGCCTCAGCTGAGCCCTCAGCCTCAGGTTGAGTCTTGCGAGGAGCACCGCGGCGCTTGGGACTCGCTGGACCCGCGTTCTTGCGCTCCGCAAGGGCCCTGGCGGCCAGCGACACAAGCTCCGCGGCCACCATGCGCTCAAAGCCCTGACCCAGCGCGTCCTTGATGACGCGCTTGCCCGTGGATTCGAGCAGTTTGAGCTTGAGGCAGCTCGTGAGCGCGAAGAAGTAGACGGCGCCGTTGGGTTTCACGAACTGCTGGCGCAGCGCCTCGAAGAGCTTGATGCACTGGACCGCGCCCGCCTTCTCCTGGTCCGCCTTGGTCAGCCCCGAGACCTTGCTTCCACGCGTCTTGGCCGCGTATTCCATGGCCACTTCGTAGTGGCGCACGTTGAGCGGGAACGCGAGGATCTTGCGCTCAAAGAGCTGGCCCAGGTGATCGAACTGGCCCTGCTCGCCGTAGATGAAGAGCAGCATCTCCATGACCTCCTGCTGGAAGAAAGGTTTCATGTCTTTCAGCAGCACGTCGCCGTGCGGGTCTGCGTACAGGCCCAGGATGTGGCCAGCCTCGGCCAGGTGGCCGTAGGCCACGAGCGCCTTGGTCACCTTGAGCACACGGCTCGCTGGGTCGATCGCCTCGAGCCCATGGAAGCGCACGAACTTGAGCAGCAGCGCTGCGGCCGTGAGCGGGTCGTGTTCGCGGTGGCCCGGCTTGATGTCGCAGATGCGCTTGAGCAGCGAGCTAAACATGGTCAGGCTCACGCTCTCATCGAAGAGCTCCACGGCATTCTCGACACGGTTGGCCTGCAGTAACGCGCCCACGGCCTGCTCCGTGGTGCAGTTGGGGAAGTCCGCCACGGCCGAGGTCAGCGCATCATCGCTGCGCGAGATCGCGAGCGAGAAGAGCAGCGACTTGAGCACGTTCGGGTCCACCTCGTAGCTCGTGTCCGCCCGGCACTTGGCCAGGAGCTGGTCGCGGATCTCGAGCACCTTGTCCACGCGGCGCGCGCGTGAGAACGCGACCACGGCCGCGTTCTGCGCATAGGTATTTGGCTCGAGCCCGAGTTGCTGCGTGGACTCGAAGAGCGCCATGACGTCGTCGTCGTCGCCGACTGTGGCCTTGATCGAGATGGCCATGGAGAGCGCGTCGCCGTCGAGCTCCTTGCTGTAGAGCTGCAGCATCTGGGCGCACACGCGCTCAGCCTTGCGGATGTTGCGCTCAAAGGCCGCCGGGTCCGTCGTGTGCTCGCGCATGAGCGCCAGCACAGTCTGCTTGTACATGCGCAGCGGGATCTTCACGGCCTCACGCTGATTTGGGTTACTGACCCGCGGCGCGCGGTGCGAGTTGTGGCCGGCCATGCGGTCAAAGAGCTTCATGACCAAGTCCGAGCGGCCAGCGTGCATGCAGATGTCCACGGCGTCGGCCACGCTCTCGACGTTCACGTCCACCATCTGCTTGAAGCTCAGCGTCTCGAGTGCGAGCGCATACGCGATGCGCCACTCGTCGGCCTCCTGCTCGCGCAGGTGCTTCAGGATCTCCATCTTACCGCGGATCGGCGGCTGCACGCCGAGCTTGTGGGCCGCGGCGATCCAGTGGCGCGCGCAGGCCCAGGCCTCGGCCTCGAGCAGCTTGGAGATCGTGTCCCCAAAGCACAGGTCTGCGTTCTGGAGGCTCTTGACGTCCACGTAGTCCACGAGCTTGAGCATGAGCGGCCAGGACTGGAACTTGACGAACGAGTCCGTGCTCGCACGCACGATCGAGTCGTTGATTTTGAGGCCGCGACTCTGCATAAGCTGGAGGTACGACGAGATGTGCTCCGAGTGGTCCTCGCGCGCCTTCGAGAAGCCGCTGATCACGCCGTTGTAGAGCAGCTCGTCGTGCAGGTCCGACGCGTCGTCGAACTCGTTCACCTGGTGCGCGTGGCTCGCCAGCTGGGCGTCCAGGCTGTCCTCGTCATCGTACTGGTCCTCGTCTTCGCGTGGGAGGTCGGCGAAGCTCTGGCCCGCGTGCTCGAGCAGCACGTTGAGCGTGTCGAGCTCGCCGCTGGCGGCAAAGACACCGGCGAGACTCGCGTAGGCCGGGGGCAGGATCACCGGCACGTTCTGCACCATGATGTCCCACACGCGCTTGGCGTCCAGCGTGTTCTGCTTTGGGTCGCGATCCGAGTCCCGCGAGAGCGCATTAAAGACCGCCAGGTAGATCCCCGCAGCCCTGGGCAAGCTCTTGCCCGAGGCTCTGCGACTGGCCACAAAGGTGTCGAAGAGGTCGATGGCTGTCTGAGTCCGGCCCAGGCGACCGTTGGCCCGGATGGCCAGCGAGTAGGTCGCGTCGCGGATCACGTCGTGGTCGAACGTGGCGTAGATGTGCTCGAAGACCGCGAGCGAGAGCTTGCTGTCGCTCGTGGTCGCAAGCTCCTGGAGCAATTTCGTGTACTTCATGAGCGCCGGGTTTGGCTCGTTGGCCTCCAGGATCTTCTTCCAGCACGCGAGCGCCACGTTGTTCTTGCCCGTGCGCACGTAGGCGACCATGATGCGCCCGTAGCAGAACACGGACGGGTTCATGCCGTACGAGATCATCTGGTCAAAGAGCCGGCCGGCCTGCCAGTAGTCGCTGTTCTTGATGAGCGCGTCGATCGTGGCCGTGTAGATGGGCTCATGGAGCACGAGGCCTCGGTCGTTCACAATCGCAAAGGTCTGGAGCGCCTGGGGTAACGCCTGATTCACGATCTGCGCGCGGATGAGCTGGTTGAACACGCCCTCGTCGGCCTGGAGACCCGCCTTCTCCTCCATGATCGTAAACAGGTTAACTGCGATGTCTGGACGTCCGCCCATGCCCACGGCGCGAATCGTAGCCGCGTAGTGGCTCGTGTCCACGGCCATGCCACACTTATTCCAAAGGTTTTTGAACACGGTCTTGGCGCTGTACGCGTCGCGCATCTGGCCACAGGCCTCCAAGGTCGCGTGGAAGGCCGCGTCTGAGAGCGGCACGCCCTTGGTCGTCACGTCCACGGCATGGTCCACGATGAGCTTCCACTCCTCGCGCGCCAGGTACGCCTGCATGATGTAGTCCACCGTTGCGCTCGTGGGCAGGATATCGTCGACCTTCATGTTCTGCAGCAAACCCGGGAGCACTTCAACCTTGCCCATGCGCGCGCACGCGGCGATCGCGCGCTCGTACATCTGCGGATCGAGCGCGTGGCCGTGCTTGTCGATGCGGTCCAGCAGTTTGAGCGCCTGGCGCCAGTTGCCGGTCTCGCGGCAGCCATTGAGCTCTTCGAGGAAGTTGCGGATCTCGTCACTCGCCTGTGCTGGTGGCGGCAGCGAGTCTGGCGACGTGCTTTGCCAGCGGCGTTGCATGTGGAGTGCTCTGGCTGGCCGTGAAGCCGATGACGCCGCGCTCAGCATCGCGCTGCTGAAGCGCGACGGGATGAGCGTGCTCAGCGCCTGGCTGGTCGTGCCCGGAGCAGACCTACATCCATGCGTGAGCGCCACCTGCTGGCTGCGGCGCGTTGATGCGAGAAGGCGTCCTGCGCGAATCATAGATCAGCTGTCTGTTGGTGGTGTAGGTGATGCAATGAATGGCGAGCAAGATCTGCGTTCACTGCAGCTGAGGCTTTTAAAGATCCGCTGGTTCCTGAGATGGCTCAGAGATCAATGAGACAGCGCGCGCGTTGCAAGCACTGACTTGTGGTGGTGGCGGATCGCTGCGCTGGGTCGTGCGTAGAGAGAGAGAGCTGCGGCTGCTTGCCACTTGCACTTGTACGCGAGTGAATGGAGCTGTTGCGTTTTTCGCTCAGATCCACCAACCAAATGCACTAAGTGCGTACACGCGAGTTAAGTGCGTACATGATGGATAAACCGCATCTAACGGATACATGTGTGATTTATGTCCGTAAATCAAAAAAAACCAGTAAGTACGTGAATTCGATTAAGTACGATCCGGCGGCTTCAACTTGCGACTCGATTGCGGACGTGAGAGGCGCTCGCGGCTCTAAATTTAGAGCCACACGTGCCGTTTCCCCAAGCGACGGAAGTGAGCGACTCGGTGAATGGCACCACTGGTGAAGCAGGCAGTGGCCATGGGCAAGAAGCGCAGCGCAACGCAGAAGCTGGCGGCCGCGACGGACGAGAACAATGGCTCAAGCAGCGTGCTGCTGCCCGGCTCGACGCTCGAAGACTACTTCAACAGCAAGAACCTCAGCGATACGGGTGGACTCGGCCAGGTCTCCAAGCACCTGCTCGTGGGCACACCGACCAACAACGCCATGGCCATGGAGAAAGAAGAAACAGCTGATGATGATGACGTAGAGCTTAAACACACGCCCGAGAGCTCGTCGAGTGGTCTGGCGGAGAGCAAGGATGGCGTCATAGCTGACGAGGCCAAGCCTGAGAGCAAAGCTGACGACCAGGAGACCAAGCGTCACAGCAACCACGACGAGTACGAGGATGACTACGAGTCTGACTCGCCCAGTCCCGACCACAAGTCGATCACCAGCGTCGCTGGCATGACGCTCAGCGACTACCTCCAGGCCAAAGAGACCGACGACGAGGACAAGAGTCAGGTCACCGTGTTAGCAACGCATGCTCCCATTAATAAGAAGCACGAGGCCGCACCGAAGCCCAAGGCCGTGGCAGTTCAGCCTTCCGTCGCAGCGAAGAAGGCTGCGCCGCCCGCGCTCATCAGCGGCATGTCGCTCGACCACTACCTGGGCGCGTCGTCAGCGGTTACTGGCAGCGACGACCACGATGGTGCTGACGACAGCGACGCGGAGAGCAGCAAGTCGCCGACATCCAAGCGCAAGAAGAGCAAGACGAAAGTCGGCGCCAAGTCGCTTGCGACAATTTCAAAGCAGACCACGATCACTGGTACTGGTACTGGAGAAGAATACGTGACGCCCTTCCAGAAGCGACTTACGAAGAAGCTCAAGGCCAAGGCCAAGCAACAGCTGCAGCCTGGCAATAGCAATGGCGCGTCCATCTCCAAGTCCATCCTGTTGGCTGAAGCGCCGACCTCTAGTATGTCGCTGCAGACAAAGTCCATCGCGCTCAATAGCTCGGCTTCTCCGTCTATAAAGGACACCAAGAAGAAACCTCAGCCACAGTATGGACACTTGCAGCCGCCGCTGCCCAAGCTCGTGGCCTCGTCGCCGTCCGCACTCAGCCTGCTCCATAGCAAAGACGTCACCGATGGGACCGGTGAAGACGACGAGCGGTTACCCCCACTCGCCCACTATTAGATACCGACACACGTTGAGTTGAGTGAAGCAGTACAAACTGTCGAAATTCGTTGGCTGGAAGTCTTTTATCATCGCCGCCCTTGCAAGCTCTCCTATCGGTTAACCGTCCATCATCGTGTAGATGCCTGCTACTGGGGCTGGAATGGTCCCTTGGCCGCAAAGTACGCGAGCGCGGCCTCGGCCTTCTCTCGAGAGATGTTGTACGCTGGATGGGTGGCCACCAGCAGGTTGCTCTTGTCACCAAAGACCACAGGCTCCGAGCCCTTGCCCGCGCCATGCTGGGCCACAGAAAGCCCACTGAGGCAGTAGCACGAGTGGTAATGGTCGCGTGGCTTGCCGGGTTTGTCACGCAGTCCGCCTTCGATCTGCTGGCCGCACAGCAATATGTACCTTTGCAGCTGCGCCTGGTGGCACTGGTACACTTCGTGGCCATACTGCTCGCTGAGGATATCGACGAGGAGCGCTGGTAAAGCGCCCTGCCAGAAACTGTAGCAGCCGTCCACGAGCTTATTCGTGCGGCCCTGGTAGCCGCCCTCGAAGGGCATCTGGCGGTTCGCGAGCCACTGCACGAAGGCCGGGAGGTCGTGCATGCGGTGCAGGCTCTTGAGCAGCCAGAGCGTCGCCACGGCGCAGAACGCGTAGCCGCCATGCGACTCGTTGCCCGGCTCGCCGCCAAAGCCGCCTTCGTACGACTGACAGGCCACGACGTACTCGACCACGCCCTGCGTGAGCTCCTCGGTCAGGATTCCGTAGAGACTCGCGATCGAGATGACGCAGTACGTCACGCGGACGTCCACTTCCCTGTGAACCAGTCATTTATCACTAAAATCAGTACATACTTTCTGATACTAGGACCACGATTACTATCTATATACAGGACGCACCCTCCGTCGTGGGCCGTGAACGCGCCGGACGCGTGTTTGCGCTTCAGGAAGAAGCGGTAGAGCGCCTGGCGATCGACGGTCTCGAGCGCCTCGGGCGTGCCGATGAGCGCGAGCGTGAGACAGGACGCGTAGTTGGTCGCCGTATGGCCCAGCTGCGCGGGTCCGCCACCAAAGCCACCGCCCTCTTCGTGCCAGAAGTGCTTGAGCGTCGCTATACAACCACAAATATTAGGACACAAACCACTCCGTCAGCTTAATACAGTAACCCTCATATCCACAGATACGATATGTATGGTGGCTTACAGATGGTGCGGTCAATGTACTCGACTGGGAGCGCGTCCAGGAGCTCCAGCGCGTGCAGGATCCAATAACAGATCCACGGCCGACTGCATAATACAACATACAGATTCACAGGTTACATCATTAGAGCCACAGTAGCAATCCAATTCGTATACATTCATAATGTTGGATGCGGATGTTGCTAGAGCGCACAGTACCTGGCGTCGAGCGCGACGAAGCCCGAGGAGAGGTGCAGCAGCCCGCGCTTGAGAAAGTCCACGTGCTTCTCGCGCATCAGCCGTGGCTATGCATAATACATATAGGTACATATACGCACAGAAGGCACTAGTTAGCCAAATAAACGCATATTGTGTGGATATATGCATGCAGAGAGCGTGATGTACCTCGAGCGCGGCGTTCGTGAAGCCGGACGCTTGCAGCTGGAGCTGCTGGTCCTCGGGCAGCTCGTCCAGCGGGAAGAAGAACATGCCGCAGCTCTGCTCGCACTCGAACTGGTCCATGTACGTCTTCGTGGCCACGCCGTCGCTCTTCACGCGGTACGTATCGAGCGTCACGACGTCCTCTGCCTCGCGCGTGGCGTCCGCCACCGCTGTCGTGGTGGCCATGGTCGTCTTTTGCTTTGGCATTTTTACAAGAATCAACCACCCAATCTACCGGTATATCGATATAAACAAAAGTTAGCCAGCTAGTATAACGGTATATCGATATATGCGACGGTGAAATGTTTCATGAAACCGGTATGCCTCTTTATAATAAATATCGGTCTCACTGGAACCATATCGGTATCAAGATATCCAGCAGTAATTTATGCAGTGTATACCATGCGCAGGCATAAATTACTGCACAAATAAACATAGTATTTTATGCCAGCGTATATTATCGTCTACACAAATATGCCTCTATCATATAGCTTACTTCCTCTGTTTTTATTCGCTTACTGTTCAGTACAGTATCAATATTTACAGTGTACTACGTGTACAGTACTGTATACTGTAAACTGTGTAATATATATTTTACATATCAATTTAACGTAAAACTTCAGTTTAGTGCGTACCGACCAGTTCAGTGCGTGATTATGTTTTTGGCCAATCATTTTCATTTTCGATGAATATCGACTTATGATTGGTCAATACTCGAAATGCCAGTCCCCATCCATTTCCCTAAAAACTTTATTGTTTCCCACGGTGTTTTTGGCGCCAACTTCAAAAAGAAGATCAATTCCCATCATTGCGCTTGCTGCCACCGCTACCAGCCATAGTCCCTACCAACGCTGATAGCGCGCCACCGCTCGTGCATCGAGAAGACCAGCACAAGCGCCACCCCAGCCACCACAGCGCCTCTGCTGGCCGCTGACGATGCCTCGATCGCTCCCAGAAGACTGCCATCACCGCCAGCGATGCCGTCAACACACCCCTCCGCGCAGGCCCCCATGGATCCCACTCCTTCCACTGCCCGGTCTCTACAATGGTCCGCTGCCAAGAGTACTCTCCCGACACTTTACGAGAAGCGGTCGACAGAGCATGTGCAGGGGAATCGCAAACTGAAGTGTCTAAGAGCATGCGCATCCCCTTGCGCACGCTCTCCAAGTACGTCGCGCTCCGCAAGAACGCAATCGTTCCAGCTCCAGCTCGGCGTGGGCCGCCCCCGCTTTTGACCAACGAAGGAGAGGCGCACCTGGTGGAGTGGGTGAAAGGCATGCAGCTGAACGGAGCGCCTGCGATGCGCATGGACATATTGACATGGGCAGGAGATATAATGAGCCTCCTTACAGGGACAGCGCTCTCCGTGTCGGACGGGTGGTACTTTCGCTTCATGAAGCGCCACCCGGACCTAGCCAACCGCTGTGCCCAAACCATCGCGAGAAGCCGTAACGAGTGCAGCTCGGACCGTCTATCCGTTCTCTTCTACAATTTGGTCAAAGTGTTGGTGGACGGGAAGTACGACGCGAGCAGGGTGTTTAATATGGATGAAACAAGCTTTATGAGTCGGTCGAAAAACTCTAAAGTTGTTGCGATTCGGAGGTCGCATAATATGTGGTCCACGGACATTTCTCCAAGCTTTCACTTGCCTGTGGTTGCTTGTGGAAATGCTGATGGGTACGTGGTTCCACCATTGTTCATCCTCCCAGGGCAGAGAGTCGGTCGTAACCTCATGGCCGATTGCTCTGTTCTTGGAGCTCGGGTTACGTGTACTGACAGTGGGTTCATCAACAGGTCGGTGTTTTTGAAATGGGTTGAGATGTTCTCAAACTCTGTCCCTGAGTCAGTACCCAGACCTCTGGTGCTGCTGTTCGACGGCTACCTGTCTCATCTATTGCTTGACCTGATTGACAATGGAGAAAGATTCGGCATCCAGTTTGTTTGTCTGCCTGCAAACGCCACCCATCTTATCCAGCCGCTCAACATAGCAGTCTTCTCCGCCTTCAAGAAGTCAATTCGCGCCATGGTTCGCTGCCACATACTGAGAGGTGAGCTCTTTGCTAATGCTCAACTTCTGAAAATTTACTGATTGTTACTATTGTTGTAGGCTTTTAATCAGTTAGCAAGGAATCGGCAGTGGCGATGGCAAGTACGGCGTGGACGCAGTCACTTCTCGGCAACAACTGCATGGCTGGGTTCAGGACTGCTGGTCTCTTCCCACCATCCCTCTCAAACATGACCAAGAGACTGCAGCTCTTCAAGAGCGGAGGTGCGAAGAAGGGCGTGTCCAATGCTGCATGGCTAGTGCACCAACCGGCGGTCGGGTCGGAGATCCTACTTTGCCAGCGCAGGTGAAGGCCACGGGGAAGAAGAAAAGACAGTAGACGTGGCTGGGCGTCTGCTTACCCGCGAGCAGTTGCTCGATATGTGCCCACCAGCGAAGAGGTCGCGTCAACAGTCAGTGCAGCTCGGCGAGGACGGCAGTGCCGTTGTGTAGTTTGTTTTCCTCTCACGGGGTTGTCTTTGGACGCTCACACAGTGCTCTTTGCTACATATCCCTTTATAAGTAATATAAAGGTCAGATATTGAGTGTTTTGCATTTTATAATTATCCTCTTTAATTTACATAATGATGGATTTCGTATTATCTGCTTATTTCAAAGAGAGAAAATGACAGCACGTTGCTGAAAATGTTAAGCAAATTTTCTTGAAGTTTTATTCATGGTCGCTGATATTTTGCTGTATTGGCACGTGAACTACATCTCCACACATACAGCAGCACATGAGGTCATGATACTGATTCACCAAAATACGGTTGTTGTTCTGGTCCGTACCAATGCGTAGCAACACGACACCCGACCTTGGGCATGAGCACTGACAGTGCTTGTGCAGTGGGACGGGAGCCCAGCCGCGTGAAACTTTCGCTGGAGCTGGGGAAACAACAAGACAGGGTGAACAAACAATCGCAGCGGGTTAGTCACTGATATCCAAGGCACAAGCGCTTGCGCTGCTGAGCGATCTCACCTCTTGCTGTCGAAAGTCTCATGTTGGTTTGTCAGGCGAACGAACAAACGCCCATTTTTCATTGGCCAATCAAAGTCGAAAAGCTCGTAAAATTTTATACCTCTTTACATCAATGCAATTTTGTAAAATCTGTTTATGAAGGTGCCGTTTTTGATGAGGGTTGGTGTAAGGATGAACCATCACTCACCAGTGAATGACCATCATCATTTCCCCCTTTCCCATTGTTAACCATCACTCTAGGATAGCAAAAGAATAAGTAGCGTAAACATTGAGCACGTGGTCCACGAGAT
>JAASFY010001094.1:0-12230 GCA_023334035.1 Globisporangium okanoganense
CCCGACCATCCATCCAAGCATTTGCTTGGGTCGTGTAGTAATGACCTAATAAACAAAAACAAAAATATACAAACGCACACAACGAAGTTAGATATCATTCAGAGCGTCAACAAAATAGCAGCATAATAGTTTTACCTCGTGGATAGCTTGGTAGTTCTTTCGTTCGGATCGAGCCATTCTCAGCGCCCTTGACAATGAACAATATGGGCAGCTTTCGTCCTACACAAAAATACGGCACATAGAAATTAGAATAGCACATAACAAGACAGCAAGCAAATTCACGACTCACCGTCGGCGCGGATGGCGAGCACAGCTGTCAGTCGGGGCGAGTGGTTGCTCATTCTGGCCACCTTGGATGAGCCGCCACGAAAAGCAAGGATGCGGGACGGGGGCATGTCGTAGTGCACCCCTGTCTCATCAATGTTGGTGATGTCGGACAGGGCTGCAGCCTCATGTTTGTCCCAGAAAGTGACGCTGAATTCGTCGCGCGTCCTTTTGAGCACAACCGTTTTTTCCTACGAATTAATAAAACAAAGTTTCAGATTTACAGGTCTCACACATCACAAATAGAAAGGGGCGGGTAAACTTACAAGGGAAAATGTGACTGCTCGCTGAGTGAAGCCATGACGTTTAGCGAAACGCCTCAAAAGTCTGAATAGCGAGGTGTAAATACATATCACATTCAGCAAGTTAGACACTAACCAGTCACATATAGCAAACAATCATAGCAGTAAATAAACTCACCTTCTCGTCTCTTCGCTCGTCTTTCATATGGGAAAGGAGGTGGGCAGCGAAGAGAAGCGTCTGCTGTCGTCCAAGCGTCCTCAATCGGCGCTGTTCCGAGCCGTCGAAGGCGATAATGCTCACCTCGTCCTTCGCCCAGTGGCGCAACGTGATATGAGGCACATCAAACCGACCTGAGACACCCCGCTGAGTGAACAAGCGCAGTGTCTCGAGCACCTCCCGCTTGAAGGCAATCATGTACGCCTTCTGCTTCTTGCCGCGTGGTCCCATGGGCTCATTGCAGCAAAATGAAGAATGGACACGATTGCGCGGGAAAATGTGCTCCCAAAGTGAAAATATATGTTGACCAATCACGCTACTTTCTCACGTCTGCTTGGCGGGACTTTTAGTGTGTTGAAGTAATGGGAATAGTGGAACTTGGTCGAAGCACACTGGTGGGCCACTTTAGTGTCCGGGCCACTCGATCTGTCCCCTGTGTAGCAGTTGTTGTGCTCTTTTCAAGGCAATTTACTATTTTAGAAAGGGTAAATGCTGGTTTTGACCATGTTATGGAGTCTTTAATATTGAAGGGTGGTCAGTAATGGGAGGTGTGACTGCACATGTACGGTATCGGAGACTTCGACTTCATAGCGGAGACTTCAACCAGAGGAGCTCACGGAGATTGTCGGCTCGAATATTTGCAACACGACAACAAACTGAAGTGGGAAACCTCCGATATCAGCAAGTTCCCTTTTTATTTTGCCAAACTGTCCGCTAAACATAGGTACAAAGCCACTTCACCATGGAAAGGCGAATTGTCGATGAACCCTCTTATTTAACGTAACGGCTGCCGGCTTTTGATCATTTCGTGTTTCTTTCCACCAAAACAACGGGGTTGCGGGATTTGCAGTGAGAGCATCACACGGCTGCGCGCCTGTCACCAACAAGGAAGGCTTGCTGGTTTGCTGCAGTCCAGTCGCGGCGTAGTCCGTGGTCTCCGCTGGACGTGGACAACCCGCCATTGCCTAACCAGCGAGCCCCTTCCCAGCAGCAGCAGACTCTGGACATCCAACAAGGACCACCTTCCTACCAACTACGCTACGAACTGAAGATGGCGCCCGGAGCGTCCATGCCGATCTCGGCCAAGTTCCTCCCGCACATCCGCATGACGGCCGAGGACGAGGTCGACTACAAGAGCCTCGCGGCCGAGAGTCTGCGCGAGACGCTGCTCGCCTACGAGGACTTCCTCTACGTGCGCGAACGGCGCGTGGACAGCAAGCGCTGGAAGATCGTCAAGGAGCGCGAGAGCGTCAAGGTCTATCGCGCGCGCAGCAGCGGTGGCAGCAGCAGCACCAGTGGCGACCGCTCGACTGCGTCCACAGTGCCCATGCTCTCGACGCCGTCGTCGTCCTCGTACCGAGGTGGGGGCAGCGTAAAGATGTCGACGTCGGAGCTCGGGCCCAAGGCCGCGGCCGCCGCGAACTCCACGCAGCCGCTCATGCTCGTGCACGGTGTGATCCAGGGCACGGTCGAGGACGCCATGTACGGCTCGTACGTGGACGACACGGCGTCGCTGCGGCGCCGCATCGAGTACGACAATGACGTGCTCGAGGACGCGGCCGTGCTGGGCACGCTCGAGACCGCCACGTCGCCGGATGACCCGTTCCACCACCTCAACATCGTCTGGCTGCTGCACAACTTCCCGGGGCTCAACTCGGTCGTGCGGCGCCGCGACTTCTTGGCGCTCAACATGACCGGCACGACCACGACGTCCCGTGGCGAGCGCATCGGGTACTCGATCATGCACTCGGTGCAGCACCGCGACCTGCCCGAGCTCACGCCGGCGGGCATCGTGCGCGCACATTTCTCGTACTGCCTGCTCTTCCGGCAGATCGACAGCGAGCGCGTAGACCTGTTCAACCAGACGGTCGTTGACCCCGGTGGCTCGATCATGAACTTCCTCGTGATGGCTGACACATCCCAGTCGCTGCTCTCGTGCGGCAAGGTCATGAACTCGGCGCACAAGAAGAAACTCTTTTACTTCATGCGCAAGCAGTCGCGCGCCAACGCCGCCGCGGCCAACGGCAGCATCAATGGCCTCAGCAATGACGCCTCGCCGCTCTCGCAGTCGTCGTCCTCGGTCTCGTCGCCGCGCGCGCTCGCGCGGTACCAGAACTCAACGAACCGCCAGATCTCAGACACGTGCGCGGCCTGTGACAAGTCGCTCAACAAGCTCTTCTCGTCCGGCGGCTGCTTCTGCCAGATCTGCCAAAAGGTATGTGTCTATGTTGATGATGATACTTTTGATACTTTGGTATTAGTGATACTTCCATGTTGGCGTTGCCACTTGATACTTGATACCTTGAAACTAACTGATGTACCCATATCGCTATGTCATATGTCGCACTCCAGATGATCTGCGCGCGCTGCAGCCTCAAGAAGAAGATCGTGATCGAGGCGTCGGAGAAGAAGGTAATCCTCAAGCCCTTCGTGTTCTGCATCGTGTGCACGATCAAGGCGAAAAACTTCCCGTCGCAGCAGATCCACCTCGAAGAGCTCCGCGAGCGCCACTTTGCGCTTTAATTTGTGCCCAAGAGCTCAGGTATCAAGTCGCCAGGTCGGATCAGCCAGGTTAACGAGCCGGTTCTGAATTTCTCGTAGCTTTTGAATCGCCACCACCGGCTCTGGTGGTGATAAGTAAATACATGTGTGTTCTAGTTTGTCCTAAGCTTACTTCGGCTTTTCATTCATGAAGGACTGCTGACCTGCGGTGGTGCTTGAGCTGGGTGAGCTTGCTACCTTTCAAAGTAACGATCGCCATTGAATTTTTAGGCTCAAAGCGCTGGAGTTACTCACTCAGAAGCGAAGTAAAGTGAGCACCAGAACGTCAGCCAGACTTGAGTGAGAGCGGGTCATCATGCATTTCAATTTTAGTTGCGTACATAACTTGTTGTGATTCATGTCTTTCAATTCTATCTTTTGTCTGTTTGTAATTGTGGGATGGGTTACAGTTTGCAAATACAGTGTGAAGCATTTTATGCTGATGTTATGTATTAATATATTTTGTAGCTCATGCATCTCTATTACAAATGTACAGTCCAGAGATTACGCAGGGTTAGCACTTGACGAAACACTTGTAAATATCTAATCAGCCTCTACCGAATGCGTATTTTAGACTTCATCAATCTAATACCCGAAACAAACAGTCCATTTCCTTATTCCCCACTCTCTTCACCTACATTAAAAAGGTTTTATTTAAAACGAAGTGAGCAATAATTTCCTTCCGTCAAGGTGTTTTTTCATCAGTTGCACAAGGGAAGAGCCCTCTGGCGAACGTACATGGAGGAGCTTTTGCTGCTCACTCAACTGGCCTGCCTCCCAGTATTATTCACGCCACCAGTGCCATCAAGTCCGACCAGCATCTCGCTCAGTCGTCTGCGGTCCACACCACACGGTCTCTCTCTCTATCGCCTCTTACAACACTGAGGAAAATGGTGCGGACCTCGCGCTCGCAGACGGACGTGGCCACCGTGGTGCCGTCGCCCGCTGCGGTCGCGTCCTCGGCTTCAAGCTCGAGCGCCAGCTCATCGCCCAGTGGCTTTGGGTTCCACACACACGGGAGCGACCACGACCTGCGCAAGCTCAGCAGCGGAGCCAACGGTGTTCATGCGGACCAGCCAATAGACTTTGCAGATGTGGATGTGGCGGCCGTGTTCGCGCGCGTCGTGGCGGCTGAGGACGCCAAGAAGGGCATCTTGCTGGACGGCTTTGACGTCGAGATGCGCGACTTTGACTTGGACGACGGCCAAATGTACGATGGTGGCGGTGGGATGGCCAGCTTCCCTGAAGCTACAGCTACACCCTCAAGACCAGTGGCCAAAGCCTCAACGACCAAGCAGCCGCGGAAGAAAGCGACGGCGGCCAAGAAGAGCACGAAGAGCGGGACTATCAAGCAGGAGGCGTCGTTGACCAACAGTAAGAGTGAGGTCAGTGCGGTCGACGCCTCAGCGTTCTTTAGCCAGAGCCCACAACAACAGCAGGGTGACGAGGCGCTGAGCACGCTCGAGCTGCGGCGCAAGCGTAACCGCGACTCGATGCGCCGCGCGCGCAACCGGCAGCGCAACGAGCAGGAGAAGCTCGAGACGATGATCGACCAGCTGGAAGACCGACTCGAGGCGATCATGCGCTCCAAGGAGAACAGCCTCGTGGCCGCCACGAGCTCGAGCACGTCCACAAACAATGAGGACGAGGGCTCGACGACGAGCTACAACTACTCGGCGTACAGCGGCCTGCTGCGGCAGACCGAGCTGCTGCGCGACCAGAACGACGAACTGAGTGAGCAGATCCGCAAGCACGCGCACTTCCAGGACCGCATCGGGAAGCTCGCGGACCAGGACAAGAAGCAGTTGGCGTCCGAGATTGAGGCCGACGCGGCCGACGAGGACCACACGCTGCTGCAGCCGCTGCTTCAGTGGGTCACACGCGCCACGGTCGTCGAGCTCGTGCACTACAGCCGCGACCGACTCCTTGAGGTGGCCGAGCTCACCAACACGCTCGTGCCCACGACGCACAACGTGCTCGGGTGGGAGGGCAAGCGCACGATCCACGCCAACTGGGCGCACTACACGATGACGAAGGGCTTTCTGCACGAGAGCGCCGAGTGGCTCGCGAAGCGCACGTGGGACTGCACGGTGAACCAGGACGTGGGCGAGATGAAGCAGGTGCTGTCCTGGGCGAATGGCACGAAGGTGCTGCACCGGCTCAGCAGCGACGCCGTGGTCATCGCGCGCGACATGCTCGTGCCGAACCTGCAGGACATTGACCACCCGATCCGCATCCGGTACATCCTCCTGGTCTTCCGCACACCGATCCCGAACGGCTTCCTCGTGGGCACCGAGACGCTCAACGTGTACGGCACGAGCGTCGAGGACTGCCTCGAGCAGAAGGTGTCGCTTCAGAAGCGCATGCAGGCGCTCACCATGTATGCGTTCCTCTTTACGCGGATATGCGCGCCCGAGACCGGCGCAGACCTCGGCTGCAGCGTCACGCTCGCCGGGCGCTCGGGCGACGGCTCGCTCATGTACGCGCACAAGGTGCTCTTCGAGGTGCTGCCGTCCATTCTGCGCTGGGAGAACACGTTCGTCGCGCCCATCCTGCGCGTCACCGACTAGCTCCAAGGGGCTTTAAGAGTGGGGAACTGAGCTAAGATATACAATTTTGTTTTTCTTCTTCTCAGTGCTTCTCACAGTTATCCTGAGAGGTGCTCTGAGGAATGATTTTTTCCACCCAGAGCAATTGAAATGCCTGGCTGAGTGCATATTTGTACCGGTTGAGCCACAGTCAAGGCAGGCTCATGAAGCAGCGGCCATGGACGACGAGGTTGCATCTCGTCACGTCACCATAAAGGAAGCCACAAAATGGGAATTAGTGAGCATAAAGAGGTTTACCTTTTCATTTCCGCTAAAATATTGCTCGAATGTTCCACACCCAGCTCTGGTGGTGGCCATTTACCGGAACGGGCAGTCACGACACCACAGGCAACAAGTAGTGCACGCTCCATAACGACAGAGCAAGAGGAGCTCAGAAGCAGCTCGTGTTGTGCGAACAAGTGTTGTGCGAATAGAGACCATGTACAGGAAGCCCAGCGATGCAGTCAGCAGCGGAGTCGTGAAGACTAGCGACAAGGCGAAGGCAAAGCCCAAGCCCAAAGTGGCGATCAAGCGCACGGGGTCGGCTGGTGCAACAGGGTCGGCCGGTGTCGGCGGCTCGGTTTCCGCTGCGGCTGGTGGCGTGAATGGCGCTGCAGCAGCACCAGCGGCGCGCAAGCGACCGACAAAGCTGCGCGCGCCCCGCGAGCGTCGCGCGCGCGACCGCAGCATGGACGACGACGAGGATCTCGAGCACAAGTTCAGCAACCTGTCGTTCACCGCACCCGCATTTGTACCCGGGGGCAAGCCGCTCGCTAGCACAGGAACTGCTTCGACACCACCATCGCTTTCCGTGAGCAGTAATGCGCGAGGCAATGCACCAACGCAAGTCCCACTGCTTCAGGGTCGATCACTCGCGTTCGTGACGGAGAGAGCTACTGGAAAGCCATCATCGACAGCCGTGAATAGCAATCTAATGGAGACAGGGACGGGATTCAGTTTGACGAAGCGCACACCACCGCCACGACGCACCCCGACACCGGAGACGTTGTCAACAGCTCCTTCATTGCGCTCGCTTGCTGCTGCGCCCACAGACGCACAAACGCAAGAGAAGACCCCGATCATCGGACGTCCGAACATTGAGCGACGTCCTCGGCGGCAGCGTATTGGCGCGATGGGCTTCTCGAAATCGTCTGCACCAGGTGGGATGCAGGGACGCGTGACACGGCAGAGCAATGCCGGATCCTCTGGGCCATCGCTCTCGCTCAAGCCGCGACTCACAGATGATACGGCGTCGTCATCGTCATCGACGCCATCATCTTCACTTGCTACTGGTAGTGCTTCCTCTGCGTTTCCGCAACGGCCGCGCAGTGACAGCGCAGGCTCGGACTCGGACTACGGCAGCGACGACGAAGTGTACCCGGAGGACCAGGGCGGCGGCGCATCGAGTGCTTTCCCAGACCGACTGACGCTTTTCTCGCAGCAGAAACGCATTCCGAAGAAGTACGTACCGTCTTGATTATTGCGTTGATTGTGTGGCTTTCATCTTGTGAATGTTCTTGGTACTAACAGACTTTTCTTGTAAACAACAGAGTGAGTCGAGACGTGGTGATCGACACGATCTTCGAGGCGCTCTTCACAAAGAAGCAGCCAAGCGACAGTCGCGCGCGCGGGTACAGCGCCTTCGGTGACGACACGGGCACGGACAACGATGACGAGCCGAACGAGGAGTTCGTTAAGCGCGGGCTCGCGGCGTCGCTCTTCAAGGACAATGTACTCGGCGGCTCGATCCGGCTATTCACGCAGCGCGGCAACGAGACCCAGCAGGAAGCCGTCGACCGGTTCATCACGCCGGCGCTCGTGCACACACTTGTGACGGATATGCGCTTCGAGGATTTCCGCACCGCGAGCGCGCGCATCGACATTTTACGCGCGATCCACAAGAACTTTCCGAGCAAGAGACTGCACATCGCACGTGCACTCGCAGACGCGACAGCCTTACGTCTCGGGTATGTCACGGCGCTGGTGAGGAAAGCGCACGCGCTGTCGATCGAGAAGTCCCAGGCGATCGTGGACAACAAGAACGACCACGGCCACGGCTTCACCGAGTTGCTGCGGTACGCAATCGAGCATGTCGGCGAGAGCTTGAACGGCTTCCCCACTGGCGGCAGTGGTGGCAGTAGCGTCACGCTCGGCGAGGCACAAGTCCAAGAGATCCTGCGCAACTACATGCTGAGCCTGATCTGTCTGTGGCGCGCGCACTGGCTGGACCCCGCCGGCTCGGACGACGAAGAGCTCATCAGCTGCGCAGGCCAGTTCGTGTCGTACATGCCCGATGTGACGGTCCCGCTGCTGCAGCGCCTGCTCGCCAACTGGCCACGCAAGTACCCGTCGCAGGAAGTGGTCGCGATCCGCATGGTCGCGCGCGTGGTCATGTCCAGTCCGCCGCTGCACTCCTTCGATGACACGGGCAAGCTGCACCTGCAACTCTTCACGCGCCTCGCGCAGTCCGTGCAGAGCCCACATACCCAGGTCGCCCAGGAAGCGCTCGCGTTCACGGGATGCCAGTTTGCGATGGTGCACTTCCTCGGCCGCTACGAGGAGGTCTACAAGGTCGTGACCGAGGCCTTCCACGCGAACGCGGTCGGCCACTGGAACGAGGCCGTGCGCACTACATCCGAGAGCCACTTTGATCGCGCGCTGGACTACGCTTTGTAGAAAGAGAAAAAAAACATAAGTTAGGAGCTGAAGTGTTCAGAGTCTGTGAAAATGAGGGAGGGTTAGTTAGGACGACGGAGGGCAGAAGATAGATAGAATGGCAATGAAATGATAGAAGACCGTAGAAGACAAGCCTCTCTCTTTTTCCTTTTGTCGCTGATCTGGGGGAAGCCAAACCTGAGCACCAGGAGTGAAAGCCTGGGGGCATTTTCATTCTGTTGATTACGATTTGTTAAAACACATCAAACCACGAGAGGTGTGGCAAAAAAGGAAGAAAGCGAGTCACGAAGAGATCTACTCGCCTCGGTGGCCGCAGCCGCTGAAATCAAAGCCGCACGCCATGGAGATGACTAAATAGATCACAAACTGCACGCATTGGACACCAGAGTCAAGTTAAAATCGATGAAATCCAAATTCAATCATTCGCATAGCAATCAAGGTTCACGCACCAGTCCAACGAACACGAGTAGCGCCCACAGCTTCACGTTGCGTCGCCACACCGTCTTGCGCAGCTTCGTCGCCGAGCGCTCAAATTTGACAGAGTTGCGGTGCAGCTTGTCCGTGCGGTCGACCAGCAGATCGAACATCTCGCCTCGCTCCAGCACTTTCTCTAAGTAGATTAGCATTGCATTGAAGCACACGTTAAATACAGTCGCATTGTGCAACCCAATTTCATGGGTGTACTTACCAATGTTCTCGACCATGATCTCCTTTACGTCGTGGATTTGCTTCTCCACGCGAGTGAGCGAGTCGGCGTCTGGGTTGGCATTGTAGTACTCCTATCACACAAACACAATGCACCGTGATAGTGTAAGCAAGCGGAGGATATACAAGCACGCCCACTGATAGCAATCTCAGCAAGCCGTCGTACCATTTGACGACGAATCACATGCTGAAATTCAGCGTTCATGGCAAACGCAATAGCTGTTTGTCCACGATCGCCATACGAGGACTTGAATTGGGTCTGCACGATAAAAACAACACATATAACGATTAATTATCTCCTTTTGTGACAGCAGGGCAAGGCGAAAAGCTCACCTTCATGTCTTCTAGAAACATGAACGGCACCCGTCGCTTCAAGTCGTTGTCGGTCATGCAGAGATAGATGATCTGGTCTTCCACGACGTAGTGGAAGATGTGTCTGTGGCGTACGTATGTATACATGTGAGTGCTTTGCTCGTGCTACCATAGCCAGCAACAAAACGCCTTGCTGTACGTACTTATCGTAGACGTAGGACATGCGTCCATCGTGACTCGGGATCTTGGAAAGCAGCACGCGCGTGACCGTCGGGAAGTTACCCGACGACGCCGTGTACTCAGCAAGCACCGTCTTCTCACGCGAGATAAGCGCATACACCTAGTGGATTCACAGTACGAGCACAGAGACATTAGTTCATGTCATAAGTTTCTTCGATCGACCCTTTTTGCGGCTTGGGGGTTGTTTCCGCACTCCATCCTTCTTCGGCGCATGCAGACAGCATGTGGGTGGGGATGGAGCGAGGGGAGAAGACGCATATGCGTCCACACACATGCATATTCAATTATATATATATATGGATGCACGCCCTCAGCGCGCGCTTGCGCTCGTACGTACGATCGGCATCGTGGTCGGCTTCTTGCTGCTTTTCTTCTGAGTTTGGTCACGGCTTCAACGCAGAAGAAGAATGGTAATATTTCAGATGAATAAATACAGATTTCAAGTTCAGATTAATCTTAGTGAGTTTAAGCCAATAGTTTATCTAGGTTTCCTCTGCATAGATCTGCTCTTGAAGTATTGGCACTATGCACCAGTCTAACATGTGTCAATAATGTCAAAAATGAATATGTTTTTTAGCAAAAATTCCCTTTCTTGCTTTTCAAAAGCAATTGACAAGCATCGCCGAACGGCGACGACACGGCGAGCTCGTTCCTGGACGATGCAGCAGCAGCAGCAGCAGCAGCAGCCGAGAGCGAACCGCGCGGTATCCACCAGCAGCGTCAGCAGTAGCACAAGTGACAGCCGAGCCGAGCGCACCGAGCCGCTCGCGTTCCAGCAGCTCAGCTTCCCAGCGGCCGTCGCAGCAGTGGAGATCGAGATGGACATCGTCGACCTGTTCGGCTCACCGCTGCCCACCGCCAGTAGCCCGACTGCTGAAGCGGACTTTTATTTCGACTTTGATCGCCCCACCAGTGCAGCGCAATCAGGATCCTCGTCGTCGCTGTCATCTACAGTAACGACACCATCCGTTATGGCTGACCACACGAGTCCCGAGACTGACTTTGAGACAAATCCAGTCCATTCGAATCCCAGCAGTGTACATAAGGAGAAAATTCTAACCGCCTGGACCGACGCATGTCAGCCAGAGACCGAGGAAGACCTGCTGCAAGAACGGCGGAAGCGCAACCGCGAGTCCATGCGTCGCGTGCGATTACGCAAGCGCGACGCGAAGCTCACGACGCAGCAGACGGTTGACGAGCTCGAGATGCAGCTGCAGCAGCTCATGGCCAAGAACCAGCACGCGGCGATCACGCTCGTGACCCACAGCGATCTCGCATTAAAGTCCGCATTGACCAATGGTGCCACTGACAACCCGTCGTACCCAGAGCTTTTAAGCGAGACTGCGTCGCTGAGCTACGAAAACAAGCACCTGAGAGACACAATCAAGACCCATCAGGCCTTTGAAGCCACGATGGCGCGCTTGCTCGACGACAAAAGACTGCAGCAAAAGGTATTAAGCGAAGACGAGGCGCTGAGCGACGACGCCGAGATCCTGCGGCCGCTGCTATCGTGGCTCACGCCCGCGGACTTAAGTGAGGTCATTGCGCTTGCGACACTCATGATCCACGAGAACAAGGCGCTCGTCGAGTCGATCGTGCGCCGCCCAAACAACGCGCTCGGGTGGAGCGACCAGCGCTGTGTGGAAGGCCGCATGGGGCGCTATTTACTGCAAAAGACATTTGTTCACGAGACTGTCGAGCGTTTGGCTCACAAGACGTGGGAGTCGATCGTGGACATTGACAGGCTCGCGAGCGTCATGCGCTGGGTGAAAGGCATGAAGATCCTGCACTGGCTCAGCGAGGACGCCGCGGTCGTCACGCGCGAGCTCACGATCCCCAACCCGATTGGCTCCGAGTTCCCCACGCGGTTCCGCTTCATGCTACTCGTGTTCCGCACGAGGAATCATGATGGCGGCTGGTGCATTGGCACGATCAACCTCAACATCTACGGCGCGAGCGTTGACGAGTGTCTCCAAAAGGACGCGACGCACAAGAACGGCCTCAACGCGCACACGATGTACGGCTGGACCTTTTCAAGAGCGAGTGAGGACCTTGGCGGCGGCTGTCACGTCGAGCTCGCGGGACTCACGGGCAACGGCACACACGCCTACGCGCACAACGTGCTCATGGAGATGCTCACAGTCGTACTGCTCTGGGAACACGCGACCGTGGCCTCGATCCGGCTGCTCAAGACCTGAGTTTATTTGTTAATAAGTGGCTAGGCTAGGTACCCTGGTAGCGTGTACTATTGTCCCGGTCAGATGGGAAGAGACGGAGATTATTTATTTTTGGAAACACGATTTTCATCAACTTGGTGTGGATCAGATATTCAAAGATGCGAGCTGCGGCCTGGGATACTGCATCCAGGATAAGAGCAGCGGCCAA
>JAASFY010001095.1:0-12226 GCA_023334035.1 Globisporangium okanoganense
AAAGTGAGGGCACGAGCGCGCGCCGCGCGTCGGTAACAGCTGTGAGTTCGCGCCAACTGAAAGCGCGCGAAAGTTTAATTTATTGTGATTGGATAAAATAATTTATTTTACTTTTATGCTTGGTGGCAATTGGTTAATATTTCATTTTTTATTTGGCTCGAAAGTGGCAAATCGGTGATTTTGTTGAGCAGCGTTTGGGCGTTATTTTGGTCCGGGCGTTTCGTTCAGTCTGTCTGTGTAACCCAACAGCCTTTTCTTGCGATTTGTGAAAACCTTTATGTTTTGAGGAAATTGCATGTAGGCTGTTTGTGATGTCAAATTTCACAAAATATGATGGAAAACCCCAAAAAATTAAAATGTGCTAAAAATTTCCAAAATTAAAAAAGAATTTTGTGCCATTTTCCGAATTTTTTACAAAAGGTTGGAATCTGTTTTAGAAAATCGCAAAATATCCTAAAAAATGAAATGTGGGATTCATTTTTGACTCCAAAAATTGGCGTTTGTGAAACTCTTCTATGTAAAGGGGGATATTGTGTGTGTGGGGTTATTATGATGTTTCCGGTATTTGAAGGGCAAGCCAACATTTTGCCATTTTTTTAAAAAAATGGCGAATGTTGGTTGCCTTTACCGGTATACTGTAACAGCACTTTCAACACAAAAGACAAGCCATTTATCCGTTTTATTACCATTTTTGTATCGGAATCGATGTACAGTGTCAGGTTTATTAGAGGACGCGAGCTGGTGATCTCCAGGAACGCGCAAACGCCCGCAAAGCCGAAAAAGATGTGGAGCCAGCGCCTCGTACAACGCGCGACTCATTCCCGCCGCCTCGTTGCCTCCTCGACGTCAACGGTGAGTCCACTTGCACATTGCTGCAATCCACAATTTTGCACGGGATGTGCACACCGCGCGCCTCCCGTCAGCATCTATTTTAATCAGCCGAGCGTCGACAACCACACGCGCCCCGCACACCAACCATGCGCACGCAATTCGTACTGACTCATGTGGAACCATTGTCGCAACATGACCGCTCGACGGCTGTGTGTGGCAAACAGACGCAATCACATGCGCGAACGTTCGCGTCGCTGCCGGTGAAGGACCTCTGGCGCTCCGTGGGCGCCGTCTGCTTTGACGTCGACAGCACCGTGTGCGAAGACGAAGGCATCGACGTGCTCGCGGAACACTGCGGCGCCGGCGCTGCCGTTAAGGAGTGGACTCACAAGTACGTGTTGCTGGTTATACTTTATGCGTGTGACAAGGCGTGAGTGGGCGCTGATGCTGATGTGCATTTGTGTATGTTATACAATAGAGCGATGAACGGCAACGTCAAGTTTGAAGACGCGCTGGCCGCGCGCTTGGACATCATCAAACCGTCCAAGGACGACATCAAGAACTGCCTCAGTGCGCACCCTCCTCAGCTCACCACCGGTACGCCCACCACACGGTTATATCTATGTGTGTTGTATCACAGAGCTGTGTTCTAAACCTGTGCGCTTAATTGATTGGTTGGGCAGGCGTCAAGGAGCTCATCTCAGCGCTGCAGTTGAACAACATTGAGGTTTTCTTCGTCTCCGGCGGCTTCCGCCTCATGATCGAACCCGTGGCCGAGCAGCTGCACATCCCGCTGCGCAACATCTACGCCAACACGATCTACTTCGACGACAAGGGCGACTACGCGGGCTTCGACGCCACGGAGCTCACGAGTCGCGACGGCGGCAAGGCCGAGGCCGTCAAGATGTAACTTCAATTGTCGTCCTCTATCGTATTGGTATTGAAGTTGTTATGTTATTGGTTGCTCACTGGTTTGAATTGGGTTGATTGCTAAATACCAGTATCAAGAAGACGCACGGCCACGAAGTGATTGCGATGGTCGGCGACGGCGTGACGGACCTGCAGGCGCGCCCGCCGGCCGACCTCTTCGTCGGTTTTGGCGGCATCGTCACGCGCGACGTGGTCAAGCAGAACGCCGACTGGTTCGTCACCGACTTCACGGAGCTCACGAACCAGCTCATGCTGTTGAAGAACTAGCAATTCACGCCAGTCATTGGCCCATTGCAAGGCCATCACCATACATGCAAGACGCATTAGATATAAATACAATCAGCCCGTGATTCACAAGAAAAATCTATACAAAACGCGCATTGATTGATTGATTGGACCGCTCGTAAATCAAAGTATTCGTCAGCATCTACTATCAAAAAGAAATCCTTTTCTGCATGAATGAACGCCCAGCCAACCACTTAAGAAAAGGAATAATCCCAATGACGGTGGCCTGGCCAGGCCAGCAGCATCACCAGCGATAGTCCATCTATTCTTCGACCATATCGAGGTCGCCGTCGTCGCCACCGCCGTTCGCGCTCTTCTTGAGGTCGGCCGGCGTTTTTCGCAGCGCCTTGACACGACGGCTCTGCATCGTGTAAATATCTGGTCGGTCGATGTGGATGCGGCCGAGCTTGTCGCCCGTGAGCTCATCGCGCGAGATGTTCTTGATCTTCTTGGGCGCGAGGCCCTTGGGCTTCTTCGTCGCGGCCTTCAGGAGATCCGCCGAGGCGAACTTGTGGCGGCGGAACGCGAGGTTGAAGCGCGGGCCCATCTCCTCGAGCTCCACGCGCGGGTGCGTGTCCGCCTTCTTAAAGTCCACCGAGTAGGAGCGGAAGTAGACCTGGTCCCGCACGGCCGTACACACGATCACGTGGTCGAGGCCCTTGACGTTCACGAGCTCGACGACCGTGCCGCGGAAGATGTCTATTAAGAGGTTCTTGAGCTTCAGGAACATCTCGTTGCTCTCCCAGACGTCGCCCGTGAACACGAAGCAGGGCTTGGAGCCCGGCGCCTTCTTGCTCTTGCACGTGAACGCGTCGATGGACTTGAAGTGTGAGAACTCGAACTCCATGACGTCGAAGATGTGGCCGTCGAACGTGCGCCCGAAGACCAGGTTGTTCGCGCGCTTCTTCGTGCTGCTGCCGACCATGAAGAG
Organism: Globisporangium okanoganense; assembly: GCA_023334035.1. Classification (NCBI taxonomy): domain Eukaryota; phylum Oomycota; class Peronosporomycetes; order Pythiales; family Pythiaceae; genus Globisporangium; species Globisporangium okanoganense. The sequence goes on from JAASFY010001095.1 coordinate 2,978, forward strand.
GCTCGCGTCGTTCTTCTGCGTCAGGAACTCCACGTTGTTCTCGTCCTCGAACACGTGGATGTCATTCTTCTTGCCCATCATCTTGGCGAACGGCGCTTTGAGCATGCGCTGCGATATGGCAAGCAAGCGAATATTACAACGTTAGTGATACACGTGATAGGGCAATTGCAACAACAGGCTCGGTATCGATCGCTATGCAAACGCACCAGGTCGCGCAGTAATGTGTTGACGTCCTCGTTGGTCTTGTTGCCACGCATGACGAGCAAGTTCTTGGTGTTCTCCACGAGCTTGGGCTCCTTGTTTTTGATCGCGCGCGTCACGTGGGCCTTGACGCGCTTGGGCTTGACGACGCTCGAGACCTTGCGGCTTTGCTTGGCCGCGCTCTTGTTGATCTTGGCGTCGAGGCGGTGGATCTGCTTGGACGCAGGCACCTTGACCATCTTGGAACCGGCACCCATGGTGACTTTATTTGATGCTGCTGCTGTGCGGTGGGCTGCTGTGTCTTGTCCGCTGTCGCTCAGTGGATAGCTGCTTTCAGTATCGGGTCGCCCTGTTGCTGTTGGTCCGGAGAGGTCACGGATGGCAATGGGCGAAGAGATGTGAGGGCTACTATTGTGGTAGACATAGTACGCGGCTCTTTGGTTGGTGCGCGTGGGCGATGATGGGCGATGGTTAAGAACCAGAAAAGCGAAATGATATGTTCAATAGAATCTGCCATCATTACCACTTAACACTTGCCGCATGACCACATGGCTGTGAGTTGAAGCGAAAAGCCGAGCAAAGTGCACAATAGCCGATACGCAGCGCAACATGCAGGCTCACCAGCTTGGCAATTGTACTTGAACCTGTCTCGAGCTGCGAGTCGACAAGGCGCATTGACGAGCGTTTTGACGTGAATCAGGCGACGGTATCCTCACGGAAGGGGTGGTTCCCACTTTTAAGTCAGGAAAACTAGTCGCCAGTTTGTAACACAACCGTGCCGTCCATCCTTTTGTTATGAACCTTGTTTGCTTCTTTGAGCACCGCACACCACCCCACTTGTCATCGCCGATATCGGAGGACACCAGCAACAAGCAACAAGCAACAAGCAGCAAGCACCCCCTACAACAAAGCAGCCATGGCCGCCAAGAACCTCGGATTCGTCAAGCCCTTCGGGAATGAAGGCAGTTCGTGGGCCGACGACGATGACGACCTCGACATCGCGCCACTCGTCATTGAACCAACGAAGCTCCTGCCAGAGTGAGTCGCGTTTCTCTCTCTTGTGGTGTGCATGCGAGAATGCGCCGTGCTCTTGTCCATCACTGCGTGCATGCACGTGTGTATATATTTCTCGCAGACAGTGTGTGCGAGTGGTTGTGATATACAGGACCGTGAGCGGGTCAAGTGTCGTGCCGGAGACTGACCGTGCTGCTCCTCTATTGTATTGTTATCTCTGTTGACAGAGTGGCGGAGAACCAACCGGAAGAAGAGGCGCCAGCGCGCCGCGACTACGACCGCGCCGGTACTACTACTGCCTTCTTCCCCTCACATAACCCTTGCGCAATGAGTTGGTGTGACTCACCTAAATCTGTGCCCTCGTTGTGACTGTTCCCAGACGACCGCAACCGCGGCCCTCGCAGCAGCGGCTACGACGACCGTCGCGGTGGACACGATGACCACCGTGGCGGCAACGACCGCAACTACGACGACCGTCGCGGCGGCAGCCACGACCGCGACAACTTCCGCAGCCAGCGCGGCGGTCGCGATGGCGGCCGCGACGGTGGCGACTACGCCGAGCGCCCGAAGAACCCAGTGCCAGACCAGCCGCCATACAAGGTCCGTCGCTTGTCACTACTATTCACTGCTGCTGCTATACTAGTGGTTAACTTACTGACCTGTACCCTTGCGCGCACACACATGTACGTATACAGATCTTCGTGGGCAACCTCCCGTTCCGCGTGAACGAGGACGACCTCGCGCAGTTCCTGGGCGACGACTCTACGATCCGCGACATTCGCTTCCCAAAGGACTTCGAGACGAACCGCCCCAAGGGCTTCGCCTACGTGGAGTTCGAGACCCGCGAGGCGCTTGTGACCGCCCTGGAGCTCGATGGACGGGTGAGAACAAATGATATATAAATCTATCCATTCTATACATGAGCCAAGCTAACAGAAGATATTTGAATATTAACTATAGGACCTCGACGGCCGTGCGGTCAAGATTGACGTTGCGTCCGAGAGACAGCCGCGCCAGGAAAGATCCGGTGGCTTCTTTGAGAAGCGCGACGGCGGACGAGGCGGCGGCCGCGGCTTCGACAGACCAGCCCGCGGCGATGACCGGTACGAAATATGTGCTTGGTACACAGCGCATTGGTGTCTTTGCGAGTGACCTGTCACTAAACAATGTCGTGACTTGTGTTATTCTGTTGTTCTCTTTCACAGTCAGGACGGTGGTGCTGCGCCAGCGGCGAAGGAGCGTCCACGCTTCACGCTTCTTCCGCGTAACACCGCGTCGACTGAGCAGAGCGACGGCTCGAAGAAGACCAGCATCTTTGGTGAGGCCAAACCGCGCGACGAAAGCGTGTACCTTGAGCGCCAGAAGGCCAAGGCGTTGGAGCGCAAGAAGGCCAAGGAGATGGTGCGCAAGAAATCCGTAGATGAAGGCAAGCCTAAGGCCGACGGCGAGAAGAAGCAGGGCCCACCGTCGCGTAAGAACAGCCACGACGAAGGATTCCGCGCCGGTGGCCGCGGTAGCACCCGTGGTGGCCGCGGTGACCGCCCGATCACGCGTGGCGACTCTCGTGGCCGTGGTGGTGACCATGCTACCGCTGGTGGTCGTGGAGCTGAAGGCGGCGCCGCTCCTGCCGCTCGCGGTGGTCGTCAAGGCCCAGCGTCTGCCCGAAAGCAGCCAGAGGCCACCGATGACGCCGCTGTTGCTGCCGCTCCAGCGCCTGCTAGTCGTAAAGCCGAGCCTCGTCCAAAGCGCACGGAGCCAGTCAAGGTACCCCAAGCTGTTGAGAAAATCTATTGTGACCCGAGCTAACTGTAACATTTGTATCTGTAGGTGAAGATCGCAGCGCCAGCTCCTGCGAAGATCGTGAACACGTTCTCGCTCTTGGGCGCCGACTCGGACTCGGATTAGATATTGCCAGCCTCATCCTCTTTTTTGGTGTGTGAACAATGCGTGTGCGTGTTTTGATTCCAAAGCCACATAGCCAAAGCAAGTTTGTTTACAGCGATTAGTTGCCTGTCATGACCCTCTCTTCCTGTCGTTTAGGGGCAGCGAAGAGATAAATCAATACAACAGCTTGAACAGCCCATTCAAAGTATCCATTTTCTGTTTTGATCTGCTCATGAGCAGCCAGCTCCATTTTGAACCCATTTCATTATTGTCGCATGGATACACAACTATGTTATGTTCGGGACATGTTCCACACCATAATAATATTTGCGCAAGGGACATATCCCCTATAAACTGGCCAGCTTTTGTTCTTACGAGGGACTAAGATTTCCTTCTGTTCCCCCTCTCGTGGATCCGAAAAAGATAGTAAAGACAACAACGAAGCTCTCGAGAAGCAGCAAGCATGTCCCGCAGATACGACGGCCGCACGACTACGTTCTCCCCAGAGGGTGCGTGTATTACTCTAAATGTATGATAGTTTCATACCATTAGTCTACGTGCTCACATGTTTCTGCTTCTCTGTGTGGCGTGGCGACAACAGGGCGCCTCTTCCAGGTCGAGTATGCCATGGAGGCGATCAACAACGCCGGCTCGGCAGTCGGCATCCTCGCGACCGACGGCATCGTCATTGCTGGTACGAGCCCAATCGCTTCTACGAGAGCGGGCTTCTTTCTCTTTCACCGCTCTGTATTGTGCTGATGCGGATTACTGTGCTGTATGTGTATCTTTCTGGTGAACAGCTGAGAAGAAGACGATCTCGAAGCTGCTGACGCCAAGCAAGACCAGCGAGAAGACCATCAAGCTCGACGACCACCTGATCTGCGCCGTTGCTGGTACGGAGCTTATTATTATACTGTCTTTCGTTGTGTGTGCCGTCTTCGATGATAGGATTCTCATAGTGTATCTGTTACTTGATTATTGCTGAATAATCAACAGGTTTGACTGCTGATGCCAACATCTTGGTGAACTACGCGCGTCTCGCCGCGCAACGCTACGAGCTCGCCTACCAAGAGAAGAACCCGTGCGAGCAGCTCGTGCAGACGATTTGCAACTACAAGCAGGCATACACGCAGTTCGGTGGCCAGCGTCCGTTCGGCGTGTCGTTCCTGTACGCCGGTTGGGATCGCCACCACGGCTTCCAGCTCTACCACAGTGACCCGAGTGGAAACTACGGCGGCTGGAAGGCGACTGCCATTGGCGCGAACAACGGCGCCGCCAAGAGTCTTCTGAAGAACGAGTACGAGGAGACGATGACGGTCGAGGAAGCGCTCAAGTTCGCCGTCAAGGTGATGGGCAAGACCATGGACACAACAGTGCCGAGCTCGGAGAAGCTCGAGTTCACGACCGTGACCCGCGACGCGGCGACCGGCAAGATCATCCACCGCCAGCTCACCCAGCAGGAGACGGACGCGCTCCTGGCTGAAGCCGAAACCACGACCTCGTCTTCCGGCGACATGTAGGCGACCTCACGACCCAAGTTGCCAGTGACACGTAGCGATTGGGGGTCCCATTCTGCTATTGGTGCAGACAAGCAGTGCAAGAGGGCAGCATGTGGTGGAAATCAATCGCTCGGAAACAAAAAATCTCGTTTTAAGAAAAAAAGAAAATAATACTCTGGTTGGTAGATTTCTATCCTGCAGTACCGGTAACAACACCTCCAGAGACACTGGCCGTAGCTCCTGATACACCGGCAGCCGCCTTGTCGGCTTTGGACTTGGACCATTTACCGAGCTTGTCTAATTCGCCGCCTGCGTTGTCGCCCACGCGAGCCGCGCAGGTAGAGTAGTCGATGCCGCACACCATGAACGAGATGACGAAGGCCAATAGACAGAGGCCGACGGCGATGAGCACCCAGTACTTGAAGTTTTTCCACCAGTACACATTCTTGACCTTCTTGGCGGTCTTCTCGTACTTCAAGGCATCCTGCTGCAGCTTGTCGGTCCGCATCACGAGCAGGTCGATCTTCTCGCCGCGATCCATGAGCTGCTCGTTTCGTAAGCATTCACATGGAAAAATGAGATGCTGCGTATAATTGGGTACGCATGATGCAGAAAAGGAAATATAATCTTCCAGCGTGAATCGTACCTGGTTGACGTTCTCTATCATGATCATCTTGACTTTCTCCATCTTCTGCCGCACCTGCACCATTAAAAGTCACATACATGATTCGCCTTCTGTCATTGGCTGCATGATACGCCGTGCGTCCAGCTCGTAAAATACGATCGTACTTGCGCCAGCGGTGTGTCAATCTTGAAGTTGTCGTATTTTTTCATCAACCTCTCGAGCGTCGGCGCGAACGGCATCATGCCGAACGCGATTGCAGTCTTGCCCTGGTCATCGTACTGGTCGACGAACGCGGTCTGGAGCTCCGCGAGCAGCATGAACGCGACGTTCGTCTGCACCTGCTCTTCTGCCATGCACATGTACGCGAGCCCATCGTCGTGCAGGAAGAAGAAGTTGAACTCGTTGTAGGGGAACACGCTCTTGGTCACAGTCTCGGAGCTCTGCTGCGCGATGTGCTTGAGCACGGCCCGCGTGACGGTCGGGAAGTTGCCACTCTTGTCCGTGTACTCGCACAGCACGCTCTGCTGTCTCGCAATGAGCGCGTACACGATCGACATTGTTCGCTGCTACCTTCGACAACTCTCCTGGGAGGTCGGCAGACACCACGCATGTGCTGGAGCCTTTGAATGACACGGCGGCGCAATGGTCGCGCTCGCCCATCAGTCGTGCAACTTGCTTTTTGTATCCGCCGTTTCAAGGATCATTTTTCTGATGCATTGCAATTGGCTTAAAATAATCATTTTTTAACTTATGATTGGCTATAAATGACATATTGAAAAATATTGCTTATGATTGGCTATAAATGATCTACTGAAAAAAATTGCCAAGTGTCATTCGCGAGTCAGATCCAGAAAAGGAAAGCGCGAAACAAAAAGATGACAAGTGAGACTTCGCGATGGAGACGAGCGCTCGCTGTTGCGGCTGCGCTCGGGATCGTATGCTTCAGTGGAGCTACGCTCGCACAGGCGCCTGCTATCACGACCACCACTGCATCTGACGACGTGAGCGGCGTGTGCAACTCGCTCACGGGTCCGTTCTGCCTCGCGCTCGGCGCCACGAAGCAGTTTTCATCCTACATGACGCCGATCACGACCGAGAGCCTCTACGAACCTGCCGCGACAACGAACGATAAATCGGCGGTTGACGCTCCAGCTGACGCCAAGTCGTGCTTCTTCATGCACTTTACGCGCAGCTGGATGGACAGCGGCGGCGAGGAGTACGACCTCATGAGCGAGCACGTGCGCACCGTGGACGAGTGTGAGGCGCTCTGCTGCGAGCACTCAAAGTGCCAGTCGTTCAGCTTCTGGATGGGCTCGACATGCTTCCTGCGTTCGCGTCACAACAATCCCCGCGAAGATGGGAACTCGTTTAGCGGCAATCGAATAGGCTGAGCAAGTCCCGAGCCAGAGTGTGTGTGTATGATGCGGTCTGGATAGTTTTTCCCCTGCATAATAGAGCTGCAACGTATTGGCCGTTTACCTTTTGCGTTTGCTGTACAACTGCAACTTTGCTGCGAGTTGAAGTTGTTCTCTCTCATTCCGCATTTTGCGCACTCGAGAAGACCTGCACTCTCGTTTCGCAGGTTTAACGTCCAAGTCTGCGAGCGAGCTGAGAATCTGAAGAAGCGTTCGACCGTGTGCGTGCGCTCGGAATGATGAAGCATGCGGATGGTGTGGAGCAGAACACGATTGTCACTTCCACAGAGAGGAAGGCGCTTTCACGCGAGGAGGTAAGAGACCCGGGCGAAATGTGGTGTGTAAATGTGTTGCTGATGTACGTGCTGATGACTGTCATTGCAGGTGATGCGGCGGATTGAAGTGCTGACAGCTCAGTTCCTGCAGAGTCTTTCGGTAAGATGTCCAGGCTTTATCGTAGATGAATGTCGCGTGGCTAACTTCCTGTGGCGACTGAATTTGAAGGCTGGAGCGCTCATGGACATGGAAGCAGTGAGCTCTGCATACACATTGGCATTGACGATGAAGTGATGTGTATTTAATGGCCATGTTGCTCTGCACTCAGCTGAAGCGAGACGTCGGATCGTTGAAGTACGATGTCGAGCAGCAGTGTTTGCTGCATGGGAATGCCAAGCGGATGATCCGATTGGTGAGAATGATGATAGCCTGTTGCATTGACCAGGTAGACAGCAACCGATGTGCTCAAGCTAACCACATGCTCTTCCTGTATCAAGAATCGGAATGGTGCTCGGAAGTACACCGCCGTTTGGATCATCCTGCAGACTGTGTACGCGTTATTGAGCGAGCAGAAGACCGTCACCCAGGTATGCTGCTGGACACTTGATTACCTTCTCGTGATAATTAAATCGCTGAATGAGTCAATTAAATACGCAGCGTGAGATCTACTATTTGCATCCGTTCTTCAAAGCTCAACAAGAAGCCGATGAAGCTATCCTAGGTTGGCACAGAGAAGTTAAAGTTCGAGCATGTCTGCACATTAACTCGGTTACTCACGATGATCTTGGGTAGATGCTGGCGGCATTTTAGGTGTTCCTCGTGGCAGCATGAACATCGTTGGTGCGACGAAAGGATGCTTTGCTGGACGCATCAGCATACTTGTGAGTAAGCTCAGCCCCCAAAGTTTGTGTTGCGCATTAACTTATCTACTATTTTGCCCTCTAGAAATCTGGAGATTGGACTGACTGCGGGACCGGAGAAGAACAACCGATCACGCAGTATTTGCTGGAACTCGAGGCACACGAAATGTACGCATACGTCATCTCATGCTGCTTTTTTGCATGTCATGCTGATTAAATGTTTGCATGCAGAATCAGCGACGCCCAGTTCATTGTTATCGTCGAGAAGGACGGTGAGTGCACCATGAAAGTTATCATCCCAATAAAGTTGCTGGAATAACTCAATGTTCCCCAAAGGAATCTTCAGCAGACTGAGGTAAATCGCTCTTCACAGATATCGGATCCCAACGAATTTCTCACATCGTTATTAAACTCATTTCAGAGAAGACCGATTCTTCGATACGTTGCCTTGCATCCTAATTACCGGCAGGGGGTTTCCTGACCTCGCTACAAGGTAGACGTGATATTCGATTTACTACTCGCATCTTGAGATATGCTAATGACATTCGAGCAGGGCGTTTGTGAGCTTCTTGAATCGAGTGCTCAACATCCCAGTCATTGGTATCAGTGATTGTAATCCGTTCGGCGTCTCGATTATGGTGAGATTTGAGACCACCAATACCGTGTTCCGCATCTTGACTGACACCCTCGTAGCTGACGTACAAGCTAGGCTCCGCGCGAATGCCATTGGAGACGCAAGCATGCGGTATTTCAAAAAAAATGTGAAGCAATTCCGATGACCCACGCAGTTGATCTGATTCGAGATGTTTTCATCAGCGGTCGATGTGAAATGGCTTGGGCTTCGACCATCTCAAATTGCAAGTCTTGCCTTGCCACGCAACTCGTTCAAGCAGCTCACGCAAAAAGACATATCAACGGGGAATGCACTTGCTCGGTCTCCATTCGTCCAGGTAAAGCCTTTTTCCTTCCACTGTTGAAGCGAGAATCGTATCGTAATCGAACTGCTCTTGTGCCTTTGAATACAGGCAAATCCACGATACCTGGACGAAATCTTGTCATGGATCAACAATGAATTTCCCTGGAAGATCGAGCTGGAGGCACTCCATTGCCTTGGATTCAGCTTCTTGACGAGTTACATCCACCGAGCCATTATTGACGGGAACTACTTGTAATTCGCGACAAAAATGGAGAGCTCACAAGCATCAAGCATGGTTCATATTTCTATACCTAAACGTATCAGCTTAGATTACCAGTACACTGTAGAATCTACAGCGCGATGCCAACGTCGAGAGCACTGCTGGCAAACTCAACGAAGACCGCGTGGATCCAAAAGTACACTGTCACTGCGAGCAAAATCGAAATCGGCAGAGCAGGCAGCGCCTTCTTGTAAATACCAAGCAGGAAGAGTGTCCCTCCGAGTCCCTGTGCCACCCAGGCAAGTGATGAACAAGAAACAGTATGAGCATGCAGACTCG
>JAASFY010001096.1:0-12217 GCA_023334035.1 Globisporangium okanoganense
AGCAAGGCTATTTTCTGTCAGCGAGGCTCTTGTTGGTCGTGGCCACGTGCAGCGAAAGTTGTGGGCTCTAAACGGAGGTCTCTGGCGCACAATCTCAAGCCTTATAAAGTGCAGCAAGGCGCGAAGACACAGGCCGGCGAGTACAACCGCCGTTAGTCCCACGAATCCCTGGGCTCGTAAAGTTCTGCGAAGTATTCGCCATAGTTGGGTTTCTATCCCCCTATTATAGGTCAGCCAGTTACTGGTTGACCAGCGCTCGCTGGATAGGACTCGAAGTAACTTGTGGTCCCCAGCGCGCTTCGCTGGTTATTATACCCGTGCGCGTGTGGATCCCATGTGCTCGTGTATGTGTGTGAAATCGCAATAGAATGCCTGGAGAGAGGTTAGTTACATGTCGAAGACATCATGTTCTGGGTGCGTATTTTAAGAGCCCGGGGCTGTGGCTTTTGGTCTGAATCAGTGGCTGGCTGGCTCCAAGTCCGTCCCTTCACTGACGTGCCTGGGCTGCTTATGAGGCAGCGACAGGTGCTGCGAGACGCTGGGGATGCTCCTGGGCCTCTTGCGAGCCATTGCCGCACACCAGCACCGACGGCGATCGTCTGCAAGGGCTGCAACCGCGAGTTCTTTGCGCGCTCGCTGCCGATTCACCAGAAAATCTGCTTCCAGAAGCACGCGTTCGTGGATATTGTGTGCGCCAAGTGCCGTACAGTGATCAGGTTCGAAAGGCCCTGAGGGCCTCTAGGTCCTGTGTATATGGGTGGGATTGGGCTTAAACAACTCACACAATGGCTACATGGATTCGTGTGTTTGGCTCAGGTCTGGACGCTTTCATGAGCACGAGCAGTGCTGTACGGGCGAGAAATCCCAGGATCCTCTTGGCGACCAGACCCAGGTATCACCTCACCCAAGTGGCGAGGCGAAGGCTGGGGACGGCATCAATGAAGAGCTCAATGAACCTGATGAGGACGGACGAGTCCGGTGTCGGAAATGCGGACGTGGCTTCACCCAGGTAAGCTACCAGGTCATCATATGAAGGTTGACTTGATCAGTGAAATTAATCCTAGAGAATTCACTCTATACATCCCAGGACCGTATCGCCAAGCACCAAGCAGTCTGCAGAGACAGCCCTCACATAGCAGCTTCAAAGAACAAGTACAACCCAGCGAAAGAGGCGAAACGCGGCGCCTCAAGTCCAACAATCCTCCGGCGACGACGCTCTCAGACCGACACTGTGAAGCCACACTACATCACTCAGTCCAAGGTGCTCAACGTATCCTTTCAGCAGCAGCAGGCGAGTCAGAGTCGAGCAGCTCAGGCTACGGCGACGTGTGTGAGCCGCTCGTACGACTTTGGGAGCCACTTCTCGAGTCCGAGCGAGAATATTCGCGAGCGAGACAAGAAGCGCTTCGACATTGTCCTGCGCGACACGCCACAGCGCCAGCAGCAGGGCTTTGGCTCTCAAAGCAGCTCGAGGTTTGCATCAAACAGCTCAGCTTCCTCGTTAGGGCTGAGTGCAAAGAGCCTCGGTCTCCTGGCTTCGAACGTCACGTCGTCTGCAAACCCACTGGCGACCAACCGATTCATGACAACAGGCTCATTTCGATAGATAGCATTCAATTTTTCATGAGAAAAAATCATCACTACCAACATATATTCCATAAGACTAGAAAATTAGTAGATAATCCAATCATACCACCAGCCTAGCCTCAGTGCACAGCCTCACTCCACGACGCGTGCTGGCTGGGACCTCGCCTTCTCGAGCTTCTCACGGTGCGCCTGCTCAGCCTCAGCTTGATTGTCAGCCTCTTCCTCGATCGCATTGCCCAGCCTCGCGAGGCTAATGACGGTCTTGGCCCACTCAAAGCCGTGGTCGTCCGAGACCTGGTCGCCGCTGCTGCTCTTGCCCAGGAAGCCTAGCGCCTGCTGCTTGTTCACACAGGTCAAGACACCGTAGACGACTGGGATGTCGCCCTTGAGGTTGAGTTTCATGATTGCGAGCGCCACGGCCTCGCTCTCAAACTCAAAGCGGCCCTGGAACTCGTCCTGGATCATGCAGCCCAGGCAAATGACTCCGTCCAGCGGCTTCTCGCTGCGGATCAGCGCCTTGGCGGCGAACGGGAGGCCGAACGGCCGCGCGACGTGCGAATAACAGATGTCCTTGCGACCGACGCCTCGCTCCAGCAGTGCCTTCTTGGTGCCTGAGACGAGCGGCCCGACGATCTCGGCGTGCGCGTGCGCCGACACGATGCCGATGCGGAGGCCCGTGCCGTCCTGCGCGATCTGGAACGACCGGTGGAGCTCCTTGGTGGCCATGGTGGGGGCTTTTTGCAGACTGAGGTCAACCTCCAAAGGCAAGATGGCCCCGTGAAGCCCCGTTAGTATTCGACTGCATGTGCCAGTTAGGTTTTAGCCGTTTGCGACACTCCCAACGGCTAAAACCACCAAGTTCACATAAGAGAGCACTTCGCTCTTAACCGGGAACAAACGATTGGAAATCGTTTTGAAGTTTTTTTCCACCTGTTTTTTGAACACAGTAAACTGTGCCTCTGAATAAAACTACTTACCATAATAAATGTAGGTTAAAATTCGACATTTATTGTAAACATATCAAGCAACGCATGCAAGCCTAGATTTGTAATTATTGATTCTTTTGCCCACCAGCGCACACACTCTCGCAGCGACCACAAACAATAATAACAGAGATAATAATAATAATCTCATGAGCAAGCATGCAAGGTTGCAAAACAAACAAAGCGAGCATAAACTATCATGGCGACCGTCGACAAGTTCTCGTACCCCGAGTACTACGACTTCCCGCCCTTCTTCACGTGCGTTAGGTGCATCTGCACCATGTCCTGCGCTCTCTCTCTATACACACATGCGCTATGCTAACAGTACGTGTATTGCTCGTGCGATGCGACCAACAGACTGCAGCCCGTGCGCGCGACGCGCGAGAAACAGCTCGTGCTCTGGAAGCAGCTCATCCTCGAGTACCACCGCACGCACGGCCTGCCGCTCTTCCAGCCGTTCTCCTCCGCGCTCTTCGAAAACGTCAAGATATCCCGTATGCTCTTTATTGCTCTCTTGCTGTCCGCGTACCAGTACGAATGGCTCATTATTGATTGTCGTTATGGTGTTATTGCTGTTGTTGTTGTAGGCAAAATGGCGCAGGAAGGGCGCCTTGCGGTCGCCGAGTACCTCATCCGCTGCGGCAACGGCTCGTGGGAGGATGACACGCACACGCGCTGCCGCATCATGTGGAAAAAGCCCGCCGAGTGGGCCGCCGAGATCTACGACTACGTGCGTTTAAGCTTATTATTATTATTCTTATGGCGAAAATGCTCACGTGACTGCTGTTATATATTAATCGTACAGGCCAAGGAGTGTGGCATGGTCGGCAACGTGTTCACAGTCTACGAGCTCTACGCTGGCGAGGAGACCCTCGGCTCCAGTGCGTGTCTTGCTTGCTTAATTATCCTATATTTTTAAACAGCCTCTAATTAATTATTCATTATTGTGATGGCAGGTCTGCATGGGATGGAGCCGTGGCTGCTGCGCGAGGCGCTCAAAGTGCTGGAAGCCGAGGGCAAAGTACGCTTGCTCCTCTATTATTTCACGCCGCCTTGAGCTGACTGAGGCTACAGACAGTGCGGACTAACGAGTGGCTATGTGTATGGGAAATTTGCTGAATATTTATTTAGGCGGCGATCATCGCGGGCGAGACCTGTGAAGAAGACGGCGTCAAGTTCCTCGCGACCGACTGAGCACTTGTGTGTGCGTGTTTTCCGTATTAAAGAAGAAGCAGGACGCAGCAGTTTTAAGACGTGCGTGTCGACAAGTACAGTCGGTTTGCTTGCTTGTTTGCTTATTTGTTTGTTGCTGAACTAACTGGGACAGGTGTCAGTTAGCCATCTTCAACGCTCGGTTGCTGTTTATCTCTCCAACTGCCAGAACTGCGCGAAAGTTGGCAAACTGCCGCGTTCAAGCTTGCTGAGCGCCGAGCCAGCAAGCAGGAGGCACTTTCCAAACCGAGGAATAAACAACAAGACAAGCATGGCCACGCAAGCGCAGAAGCAGCACCCAATCGCCAAGCCCGTGCTCGTGGAAGCCCCCGGGGCGATCGCCTCACCCAAGCTCGACGGCGCGGGGCTGCACATTGGCCTCGTGTACACGCGCCAGTGCTGGGAGATCGTCGACGCGCTGCTCACGGCCTGTCGCGGCGAGCTGCTGCTCAAGGGCGTGAGCCGCCCGGATATCCAGGAGCTCCAGGTCTCGCTCCCATTTGAGATCCCGTACGCGATGAAGCGCCTGATGGAGGCCTCGTCGACCAAGTTGGATGCCGTCGTGGTCGTCGGCTGCATGATCAAGGGCGCGACAATGTCGTTTGAGTTTGTCGCCGAGGCCGTGACGCGCGCGAGCATGAAGATCGGCATGAAGATGAAGACGCCCGTGATCTACGGCGTGCTCACGTGCCTCGACGAGCACCAGGCGCGCGTCTGTGCCGGGTTGACGGACGAGGGCAAGACCCGTACGTGCAGCTACGGTGTCGAGTGGGCGCAGTCGGCAATCGAGATGGCGCACATCAACAAGTGTGCGACGAAGAACATGGTCGAGAACTGCGCCTGCGACTGCCACTGCGCGGAGGGCGGCGAGTGCACGTGCATTCCTGACGAGACGCAGCAGCAGCAGAGCAGCAAGATGGCTTCACGTGGTGAGCAAGAGCGCAAAGAAGAGGGCGACGATGACGACGAAAAGCTCTCGGAGGCGGCGACCAAGATGAGTTTGAGCAAGTCGGTGGAGCACTCGATGCAGAAGGGCGAGTGCGGCTCGTGCGGCTGCATGGGCAAGTGAGAGCGGAGCGGAGCAAGCAGCGAGGCGAAGGAAGGGCTGCTAAGCGACTGACGAGGATACATGTTGTCGCGTAGGAATTTCATCTTGGCTTTGATTAATTATTTTTTCTCAACATTGGTTCACCTCAGAAAGAAAAAGAAAAAATTTCGATCTTTACATCTGAAATTGTCGAGAGGTGCACCAATTCCCTGGTCCAGCCAATAAATAATGCTGACGATTCGCCACCCGAGGTACGCGAACTTGGGTTTCTTCCTTGTTCCCACTCGCTCTCTCTCTTATCCCTCTCAACTGCCTTGAGGCTTTTCTCCTTGTCTTGTGGCAGTCTTAACCGTAGCAAGGGCTCTCTCACCTTCGCTTCGCTGTCTCTGGCAACTCTGTTGAGACGAGGTCTCATCTCCCAACGGCTTCATCCAGACAACGCCGTTGGCTCGACTTCCGCCATTCTCGCTTCTCGCTTTCTCGGTCTCATTCCTGAAAAGGTCCGCGAGCAAGCAACAGCAGCAAGCAAAGCACTCAAGAAGCATGGCGACTCCAGCGACGCGCAGCCACCCATCTTCCTCCTCCCCATCGTCCTCGGGCACTGCTGGCACGGAGGCCAAGCCCGTGCTCGTGGAGAGCCCGGGGGCCACCGGCTCGATGCGCAAACTCGACGGCAAGGACTTGACGATCGCGATCGTCTTCTCGCGCTGGTACGGCAAGGAAGTGGTGGATCCGCTCGTCAAGGCCTGCAAGAACGAACTGCTGGCGAAAGGCGTGAGCTCGTCGAATCTGATCCGCATCGAGGTCTCGGGCGCGTTTGAGATCCCATTCGCCGCCAGCCGCCTGATCCAGACCAAGCACGACCAGCTCGACGCGGTCATCTGCATCGGCTGCATGGTCAAGGGCGCGACGATGGCCTACGAGTTTGTGAGCGAGGCCGTGACGATGGCTGTCATGAAGCTCAACGTGATGACCAACACGCCCGTGGTCTTTGGCGTGCTCACGTGCGCCAATGAAGGCCAGGCCAAGCAGTGTGCTGCTGACAGTGGCGGCTGTGGCTCTGAAGCCACAAGCAAGAAGTGCAACCACGGCATCGAGTGGGCCCAGTCGGCGCTCAAGATGGCGCATCTGAAACGCTGCACGGCCGCGCAGATCGCCAAGAAGTGCCAGTGCAAGTGCCACTGCGCGTCCAAAAAGTGTAACTGCTCGTGCCACTGCACCAAGTGCAAGTGCAAGACCTGCACGTGTGCTGACTGTATGTGTGCGAGCTGTAATGACAAGAAGCTGCACACGAGCGCGAAGACTTTGGCTGGGAGCTGCTCGGGATGCGGCAAGACGAGCGCCAACTGCGGCTGTGTGAACTGCAACTGCAGCACCTGTGGCGCCAAGGCTGCGAAGATCAAGTCGCTGCCTTGAGGAGTGAACCGATGCTATGGCGGTCTGGTGGTGGTAACGGATGTCGTGACGATTTCAGTGGGAACTGCTGGTTGACTGGTAGCGTTTTTCGATGCGTATGCGTGTGGTAGTGTAGTTTGAACAAGGAGAATGAGAGATTTGAATGCAAACAATACATACTTTTTCTGCGAGTGAAGAGTTGAAATTGACTTTGACATTAGAAATTGGTCGGCGGGATTTTGCTGTGTGCTGGTAAAAGACTGTTGTTGGTTGAGTGAGAGAAGACGCTGGTGTTGAGCAAAGTGTGATGGCAACTTCGCAGTTTATACCGTGGAGGCACCGTTGCGAGGCGAACCCTCTCCGTTTTCCGACTGTGTACACAATCACAATGATGAGAAAAGCCAATATTTGACAACATCAGCGGCATCAAGCTGCCAACCCCACATGAGTCTCACATAATCACAACTTTAGCTACTCACAGTCGTGTTGCTCTTGCCGGTCTCGGACCTGGCGCTCTTGCTCCTGCGCTTGCGGCGCATCGCCTCCATGACGAGCTCCAATTTGCGTAGGTTGAAGGCCTTTTGGTTCGCCTCAAGCTTGGTGCGCGCGAGCTCCTCCTATTTAAACACACAAACCTGGGGTTAGATCTCATAGTCCAGCCCATCCATTAATAATACGCGTTCCGCACCTCCATTTCCTGAAATCGCCGCCCGCGCTCACTCTCCTGGTAGCTGTGCACGTCCGTGAGGTCCTGTTCGAGCTGCTGCTTCTCACGCTCGAGCGTACTGAGCTGTTCGCGAAGCGCAGTGACTTCATGGTTCTTCGCCTGCAGTTTCTCCTTGTTGGCGTCGTTGATGCGCTTCACTTCGTCCACGGGCACGAAGTCGCTGAGGTCCATGACGACTGGCGGCGGTGGCGCTGGTGCTACAGCACGCTTTGCTTGCTGTACTTGAAGCTGCTGTTGAAGCGCCACGGCTTCAATCTCACGGCGCTTGGCTTCCTGCATTAGCATCTCGATACGTGGCAGCTCGCCCTGCAGCAGAGCCTGGATGCGCTCGTGGTACGACAGGCGGACCGCCGAGTGTGCGCGTCTCGCCTGCTTTTTCCCGGCTTCCAGGTCACCAGCGACATCCGCACTTTCTCGCTCTTCACCGTCGTCTTCGTGTACGTTCGCGAGTAGCAGGATGCTCACAAACATGTCGATGACGCGCCGGCCCATGGCCTCGTCCACGATTTGCAGCCACGGGTGCGCGACGCGCTGGAACTGCGCAAACAGCAGACCCACGAGCGATGCGAGCCCCGTCTTGGTCACCAGGGCTTCGGTCGTGTTCATCATCATGGTTGTGAGCCGCGACGAGCGCTTCACGCACAGGTACGAGCCCACGAGCGAATCGTCCACGAACGCGCCGAACGCGCGCAGCAGCCGCAGCTCCAGGTCGTGGACGTTCTTCGCTGCATGGACGTTTTCTGCGTGGGCTTCTTGTGTTGCTGGCGTAGCTGCTGGTGACGTACGCCAAGAGCTCTCTGGTGTCGCAGTTGCAGTCGCCATGGCGGCTTGGGGAGGGAGGGACCACGAAGAGGCTGAAGAGCTACAGCACGTGAATGGCAGCTCGTGGTGAGCAGCACAGTATAAGCGGAAGCGGGCACGTGGCGGAATGAATGAGTGAAAGGAGCCAGCAGCTGGTGGTGGGTCGTGCGCGTCGAGAATGGAGTTGGGCGAAAGGCAACTTGGGGAGTGAGCAACAGCGACGCTTGGGAAGACCACAATCTTGAGTCACCAAGAACCACCAAATTAACACTCAACTTGGTTTCACTATATGAGTGTTCGCAAGCACCAAAAACCACGCTCGGTGAACACTCATATAGTGAAACCAAGTTGAGTGTTAATTTGGTGGTTCTTGGTCGAGTGGTCAATTGGAGTGTGTGATTGGATAAAAAAGAGACACGCTTTTTAGTGAAACTAAATAGCGATCGCTAAATTTTGAAAAAAAGAATGACATGATTTTACAGTAATTCGTCATGATTATTTTATGAATTATTCTTTAGAATATATTTTAAAACGCTTTTGCTTCATCCGCTTTTGTCTACTGACAAAATCAGGTGATTTACATATACTGCTGTATACCACCAAATCGCCATATCAACTTGATTAAAGTAGGTACAAAGCGCCAGCAATCGATTCCTAGCCAATTTTTCATTTTTCAATTCTGTTGTTGTGCATCGCACAAATCAGCCAACATGCGGCGCATGAACTCGGCCGAGCAGCGCTACGCCGAAGCATTCGCGTGCGCCGAGCGCGGCAAGAGCCTCGAGGTCGAGGGCGACGTAGTCCCGGCCGCCGAGCAGTTCCAGGAGGCCATCCACATCCTCAGCCGCCTCGCGATCGTCGAGTCCGCGGCCAAGCGGCAGCTCGTACAGGACGCGATCGACGGCCTGCGCGAGCGCGTCGACAAGATCGAGAGCTCGGCCGAGTACACGCTCGCGCGCGCCATGCATGAGCACGAGACTGCGCGGCGGATAGAGCACAAGGCTGGTGATACTGGTGTTGCTGATGGTGATGCAGTGATTGAGGCGTACCTGTCGGCCGGTGACTGGTACATGAAGGCGTACTCAGCGCTCCCAGCTGACGAATCTGGACCGAAAGCCGCGGTGAAAGAGCAGATCGAGTACGTCATCGAGCACGTTTCCAGACTCAAGGAGCGACAAGCGGCGGTGACAGCCAATGCACCAGCTGCAGCTCAGCCACCATTGCCACTACTGCCACCACATACAAGCGAACAACACCAGCAGCAGCTGCATGATCAGTACACAAATCAGCCTGCCATCCTGGCGCATGGGAGCGCGTCATCGTCTTCCGACGCGTTCCTCCAGTCGCGCATGAGCTTCTCGTCGCTTGACTGGCCCGAGCCGCCGCCCGACGACTTTGATGACGCGCTGTTCTCGGAAATGGAGTCCATGAGCGTCGCTCCTGTGGCCACTGCCGCCACAGCACCGAGCCAGCCGCTAGCAACGATAACAGAGAGCACGGCCAAGCCTGGGGCCGCATACACTCTGCAAGAGCTGGACGTGCTGCGGCGGTCGTCGCTCATCAACGCGCACATCTTCGTCCCGTGGCTCGACGACCTCGACACGCTCGAGCAGTTCGCCACGCCCACTTTATTTGAAGACCCAGATGGTGAAGTCCCATTGTCAGCCAAGCAGATAAGGAAGGCTGTGCAGTGGATGCGACCAAGCGAGTTTGCGCAGATCTGTGGGAAGGCGCCCGTGATGATCGCGAACCTGAGTCCGCAGGCCGTGAAGCAGGACATCGTGACCGACTGCTCGTTCGTGGCCTCGCTTTGCATCGCCGCGGCCTACGAGCAGCGCTTTAAAAAGCCGCTGATCACGAACATCGTCTACCCCGTGGACCCTGTGACGAAGTTGCCCGTGTACAACCCGAGCGGCAAGTACGTGGTCAAGCTTTGGGCGAACGGCGTGCCTCGGAAAGTCGTGATCGACGACCTGCTGCCCGTGAGCAGCACGACGGGCCAGCTGCTGTCGTCCTGCACCACGCGCGAGAACGAACTGTGGGTGAGTCTGATCGAGAAGGCCTATCTAAAGCTCAACGGCGGCTACGACTTTCCCGGCGGCAACTCGGGCATCGACCTCTTTGCGCTCACAGGCTGGATCCCCGAGCGCATCGCGATCACAGATCTCCTCAGCGACTCGAGGAAAGAGGACCGGCTCTGGGAACAACTCAAGAGCGCGTTCCACTTTGGCGACTGCATCATCACCATGTCCACGGGCGACATTGAGCGCGACGAGGCCAAGCGCATCGGCCTCGTGCCCATGCACGTCTACGCTGTGCTCAACGTGTACGAGATCGTGCGGCCACCAGATGAATTTGGTCATGGTGAACGCAAGCAGCGCCTGTTGCAATTGAAGAACCCGTGGCGCAAGATGAGCTGGAAAGGGCCGTTCTCGAACTGTGACGCGGCACTCTGGCAGAGCGCGGTCGGCGACGAGCTGCGCGCGTACCAGAGCCAGTTCTACCCATCGAGCCACAACAACAGCAGCAATGGCAAGTCTGGGGCCAGTGACGACGACGACGGGCTCTTCTGGATCGACCTGGACTCGGTCAAGAAGTACTTTGAGAGCATCTATCTGAACTGGAACCCGGCGCTGTTCCCGCACCGAGACGTCTGTCATGAGCACTGGCCCGTGGAGCTCGGGCCGGCGAACGACGCCATCACGCTGGGCTTCAACCCACAGTACTCGCTCACGTTTGAGACGGGGCAGCAGAGTATGACGTCTGCGACAGTGTGGGTGCTGCTCACGAGACACGTGCGCGTCGTGGAGCGCGATGTGGACCACGCGTCGCAGCAGTTCCTGACGCTGCATGTGTACCATGGAGAGTCGGGCAAGCGCGTGTTCTACAGCCAGAACGCGCTCTGGCGTGGCGCCTACAGCAACAACCCGCACACGCTCGTGAGCCTGGACGTGGACCTGACGACCGACAGAGTGCCGTCGTTTGTAAGTCGTGCCTTGAGGGGGATCTTAAATGCTGCTCTCTCGTTCGCTAATGCTGTTGTCTTGTATGCCTATCTGTGTAGACGCTCGTGACCTCGCAGTACGAGAAGTTTGCGCCGCTCGACTTCACGATCTCAGTCTTCTCCACGTCGCGGTTCGCGTTCCAGGCCGTGCCGCAGATGATCAACGACGCGTCGAGCAGCGTCGTGGTGCATGGCGAGTGGGACGCGCTCACTGCCGGTGGGCGTCCGTTCTTCTCGAGCTTCATGAGCAACCCGCAGTGCCACGTACAGCTCCCAGGCGGCGTACCTACGAATCTACGAAGTCTGTATGTGTTCCTGGAAGAGGCTTCACTGATGAGCCAGGACGCCGCAACAGCCAGTGCACCAGTGAACTTACGAGCAGCGCTACACACGAATGAGCGGGTCTGTGGGATCTCAGGCTCGTCATCGTCGTCGCAGCTTCCAGTGCTGAGCTCTGGGGAGTACCGTCCTGGGTTTTGCTTGGTCGAGATTCCTGCCAAGCAGCTCGTGGGGTTGCACGACCTTGTGGTGATCCCGTCGACATTCGAGCCCAATTTCCTAAGTAGGTTCACACTGCGAGTCGTGAGCGATCCGCCGAATGCAGTAGCTGGGATAGCGTGTCATACCGTGCCACCGGAGGGCTTTGGCATGGCGCTCACACAGCTCCAAGGCCAGTGGGATCTCCAGACGGGCTCGGCAGCTGGCTGTTCCAACTACGGCTGCTACACGTTCAATCCCAAGTTCCTGGTCCACGTGCTCCGCGAATGTGAGCTCTTTGTGCGGCTGCAGGTCGTGAAAGACAGTGCTGTTAATGGGACTCCGCCGGCGATCAACGTGTCGGTCTTTGAGAGCACCACCGAGGGCGACCTGATGCTCTCGTCCAACCCAAAGACAGCGTTCCGTGGTGCCTCGTCGGAAGACGGCGTGTACGCGGCTGGGAATCCGTCGGGCGTCACAACCAAGAAGAAAGGGAATGAAACGCGATTCCCTCTTGGCTGGTACATCGTGCTGCCGTCCACGTTCGAGCCGCACGAAAGCGCGTTTGAGCTTAAGATATTTGCCTCGCAGCAGGTGGAGGTGCGCATCTTATGACACTGCGAGAGAGTGTCGTGATAGAGAAAGAGTGAACATGCCAAGTCGAAAGCTGTAAAATACTGGTAATGGCAACAGAACTCGGACTCTGAGGGTAGTCAACAAAGCACTTTTCTGATATCATTAACAAAGTACTACTCTGTCCGAAATTTATATGTGCATCCCTGTTTGAAAGTGTGTCCCAAAACAACCAGGACGCTTTTGAGGGAGCGGATTGGACGAAAACACTCGCAAAGGTTGGAGCTTTTGCTCATTTTCCCGCTGTATTCTGAATAGCTGTTTCCAGCGAGATTCATGTCATTTCTTGCAATCACTTTTGGCAGGTATATTTCAGCATACCGGTTTGAGACTTCTACTGGGTATGTACC
>JAASFY010001097.1:0-12217 GCA_023334035.1 Globisporangium okanoganense
AGGGCTCACGGTTGGAGGCGGAGGGCTCACGGTTGGAGGCGTCGGTGCCGGGGTAGGTGCTGACGCTTCTGTCGCTGCTGCTGCGGTGGCAGTCGGCGCCGGTGTAGTTGCAGCTATGGGGGCTACTGTAGTCGGCGCCGGTGCTACCGTCGTCGCTGCTGGAGCTGCAGTTGTCGCTGCTGGTGCTGGAGCTGGGGTTGTAGCCGGTGATTGAGTTGGCACTGGTGCCGTCGTGGTGGCCACTGGCGCTGTCGTCGGCGCTATTGGTGGCGTAGTACTCGGTGCTGGTGACGGCGCAACAGCACTCGGTACCACGGTTGTTATCACTGGCGCTGTGGTCGTCGCTGCTGGCGTCTCGCTCACCGGGACAACCGTCCCCGGCAGCCCCGCCGAGCCGCTGGCGTCCTGCGCTCGGACAAAACCAATCGGCTCACTCGTCAGGAGCAGCAGCACCGCGAGTGCAAGCGACAGAAGCCGCCGCATGTGCGCTGTCGTCGCCATGACGCGTGTCTCCTGCTCTTCTGTCTATCTGTCTGCAGATGGATCGATAGCGCTGGGTCCTGCGCTTGCTGCTGGTGGAGACACTCCCTCACTTACAGCGAGCGAGATGTATTTATAAGCCAGACGTGGAGAGTATGGCGCTGACTGGCGAGTGATGACGGCAATGCGAGGAAAGGAACGGAGCTGCTGGGGAAACAGCTGCCTTTCTGGACGCTTTGGGTCATGGCTCTGCACGCGAACGGTGGAAAGAAAGTCAGTGCGCGGACATGTACTGTTTTGAATGAGGAGCTCATTTAGAACAGTACACTAGTCATAATGCTCATTTTACGTGGTTTGATGGTATCGGACGGGTTGTGATAATGTACTTGTTTTAGTGAGATATGAAAATATGATATGTTTACGCGAGCGGAGTAAGCGCTGTTTAGCTGGTTTAAGAGGGTTTACGCACTTGGGGAGGCAGCTTTTACATCAGTACTTGTCACGAAAACTCTCTCGAGTTTAATATAAAAGGGGTTTATGCGTCAATAAAAGGTACATGTAAAGTACCACGAGCGTAAAGATGACGCGAGGTGCTCAAGGTGGGACGAACTGGGAAGACGTGGGAGATTAAGTGCAAGCAACACTTTGACTCAAACACCTCCACGGACAGTCAACCGCGCAATCGAGGAAAATATCGTACGCGTTAGCTGACAGACCACGGAAATGATCTTCACGCTCGAGAGCTCGCTGTAAATGCTCGAACGCAGACATATCCGAAGAAAGCGCGCGAGTCCTTCTTCGGAAACAAATCAAGGCGATTTTTTAAAATTTTGGAGGGGTTTGTTTCGCTCGAAGCGCAAGCGGTCCTGTGTAATTGAAATGTTTACTTTTCTATCGTCTCACTAAGCTCCTGTAATACAAACATGTGTGGTACTCAGTATACGAGGTGAAACGCTGACTCGAGCTTGAGACTCGACACTACTTTCATCGAGGAGCCCGGTCTCACGGTCGCGTCGCTCGTAAGTACATGCCCCTCCACTATTAATAGAGGGGCATGGTCTGGGGTCCCGACCATGTCATCCCAGGTTCAAAGTGTCCTCACGAAGTTACCGACACCCAACGAAATAACCCGCAGAGGGCGGGCGGGCGGGACTCGGTTCAGTTCTGTAAAGTGCTTGTTTGATACGGTCCACCAGTCCGATGCTTTGCCCCAAGCCTTGCTCACGTGAAGGTAGGCTTTCTCGAACTTATATTACGCCGTGCAACTTGACGCCATTATTATCCAGCAGTACTCTGTCGAAGAATATTTATGCAGACTTTCGATAGAAAAAAATAGCAAACCTCAGCGCTCACGCGAGCACGGTCTTGAGGCAGTTCTTGGCGGCGGCGCTGATGTCGCGGTGCACGGCGCGCACCGTGATCCGGTACGAATTGGTCATCGGGTTGCCCTCGACGCGCGCGAGGCAGCCGACCGAGACCTTGTCGCCCGTCGGGCCCGCCGTGCCCGTCCTGAACGTGCACGCGATCGAGATCGAGCCATCGCCATTATCCACGCCCTGAGAATATATTTGTTCCCCCACAAAAATAATCATTTCACAACACAAAAGCATAGTTAGTATCAGTTTTGTCAACACCGCGGTGTAAAACAAAACAAAAACGAGGGTCCAAAATAATGACAGGCAAGAACAATACTTACATCGGCCTGGGCGAATTTCAGATTCTCCGTGAGCCACTTGCGGTTCTGGGCCATGTCGATCTTCGCCGCGGTCTGCACGACCTCCTGCACCTCGCGGTCTTGGCCCTCGAGCGCGCCCCAGCGCTTCATAAAGTCCTCGGCGCCGAGCTTCACGGGCTCAATGAACGACGTCACGTGGCACGGCAGCTGCAGGTTGTACTGGTAATTCGCACCTGACCGTGAAAAGCTCACTTTCATACCCGGGGGCGTCACGAAAGGCGCCATGGACTCGATCATGATCTGCTGTTTCACCTGCTGCTTGGCTGCGATCTGTGTGGGCACGTCCTCGCTCTGCATGCGGAACGCTGGGCTTGAATCGATCGTCACCTTGAAATTCGCGATAGTGTCGTTGGTTTTGTTGCCAAAGAAGAAATTGATGCGGCCCTGGGACCCGCGGTATTCGTGCTTGGCGCCGATCTGGAGCACGTCGTTCTCAAAGAACACGCCCTGGGCGTTCAGGATCAGGTTCTTCAACCACTCGGCCATCTGTGGGGCCAGCGACGCGTCAATGCCGATCACGCCACCGACTGGAGCCCCAGGCGGCATTGAACCACCACCGAAGATGTCGACGAGCTCTGAGACCGGGTTGGCGCCTCGAATAGACTCAGCCCCACTGCCAAAGCCACCGTAGCCGCCAGTCTTCTTGGGCGAGTCGTCCAGCGACAGTAAATCGCCCTCTTCTTTCTCCTCACGGTCGTGGATCTCAATTTTCGAGATGCCACTGGAGCCTGAGCTCTCAGCATCGGCCTGATCGTCGCCGGCCGTGGCCTTTTGCTGGTTGCGCAGACGCACGATGAGCGCCGACTCACGGTTCTCCGGAAAGATCGGCATGGGCTCGAGCACGCGCTTCATGAGCTCCTCGCTCACCTGGTGGAGTGACAGGTACTCACACGCGCGCTGCTGGATCTCCAAGTCCATGTTGGTCATGCAGCGCTTGAAGAGCTCTATGACCCGCGGCCGGATCTCATCGTAGAGGTTCTCCATCTTGACAAACGCCGTGAGAATGAGGCACTTGGTTGGGATCGCCGCGACGAGATAGTGCTTGTGGAGCACGTCGAACTGCTTCTCGCTCGTCATCTCGGCGTCGTCGCAGATCAGATACCCAAACTCGCCCAGCACGTAGGCGCCAAACTTGGCTGTGGTCTCATCGACGTGCTTGGGCTCGAGGGCTCGGAACATGACCTCGGCTGTGTACTTCTGTAGTTCCTCCTTGTTGGTCACGATCTGCACGACGCGGTGCCAGACGTCGTCGGGGACCTCGGAGCCAGCGATTGTGATGAGCTGGAGCACCGTGTCGACGTACCAGCGCAGATTCTTGGCATACTTCTCGGCCAGGATCGCGGCCTTGAGCACGATCTCTTCGCGGATCGCACCTTCGGCGATCGCCAAGTAGTTGACGAGCTCACCAACAATCTC
This sequence comes from Globisporangium okanoganense, assembly GCA_023334035.1. NCBI lineage: Eukaryota > Oomycota > Peronosporomycetes > Pythiales > Pythiaceae > Globisporangium > Globisporangium okanoganense. Next base: position 3,632 of record JAASFY010001097.1, read on the forward strand.
GAGCGCGTTGTCACCGTCGCACATGGAGAAGAGCAGGTCGAGCGCACGGCGGCGCACCGAGTTGTCGGCGTCCTTGAGCGAGAAGAGCACCGTGTTCTTGTGCTGCTTGATGGCCTCGGCGTCACCCTCGAGGCGCACGAGGCGGTACATGGAGTCCAGACCAATGTACCGGATGTTGGGCTCGCTCACGGAGATGAAGCGCGCGAGCAGCTGGATGGCCAGCTCCTTGAGCTTCGGGTCGGCCTTCTTGCCTTGTGAGATCACGAGGTTGACCGTCTCAATGAGCACAGCGTACGCGGCGTTGTTCTTGGCTCCCTTGCCTGGAGTCGGGCGTGCGAGCACGCGGCGTAGCGTATCGTCGAGCTTCTCACGCAGTGTCGGGTCCTCCAGTGGGCCATACTGCTGCAGCAGACGTAAAAGCTTGACCTGGAGCCACGGGCACGGCGTGTTGTAGTACATGTAGTCCCTTGGGCAGGCCTTGTGCACCACGAGTGAGCCCAGACGCGTGATCACGACGTCGATCAGCGTCCGGAACTGCGTCGGATGGAGCTGGAGCGCGGTCTGCAGCAAGCTGGCGGCCGAGGTCACGACCCCCAGGTGGGACTCGGACATGAGCGTGTGCAGCCTGGGCTCAAGGTCCTCGAGCGGGATGAGCTCGGGACTCGGTGGCAGCATGCGACGCGCACAGAGTGCCGCCTTCTTGCGCACGTGGGCGATGCTCGACGAGCTCATGAGCAGGTGGACAACGTCGGGCGCGAGGGCTTCCGAGAACTCGCTGCCGCCCAAATTGGCCACGCAGCAGAGCGCGAGGCACTGGTTGCATGCCTCGGTGGACTTGAGGTCATTCCGGATCGAGTTGACCACGAGCGTCATGAGTTCGTCCGAGCTCTTGAGCAGGATCGAGCAGCCTAGATACCCGAGGCACTTTTCCGAGTACTTTGTGCCCGAGACGAGGTTGATGACCTGCATATGGCCGAAGTCAATGTCGTACCCGAGCATGTAGATGTATATGAGCTTCCATGCGTACTTCTTCTTATCGTACGAGTTGAGCGTCGTGTTCTGCGTGAACCGCTGGCGGATCTTGACCAGCTCCTTGTCCACGCGCTTCTGCTCGTCCTCGCGCGACGAGCACGCGCGTAGGTCGCTGATGAAATTGTTGAGCCCGCGGGCGCTGAACATCGCCATGCTGGACTTGGCGTCACGTGGAGACTTGTTGCGAGGGCTCTTCTTGTCTCTGGACTGGGACTGGGGACTGATGGAAGTGCGAGAATGAACAGAGAGAAGAGAGAGAAGGGGGGATCGAAAGGCTGGATCGCCAAGAGGCGCACACAAACCGCCGCCGCATACAAACTTCAAGAGAATTTGAAGCGGGCGGTTATGCTTTTGTGATTCTTACATCCCGACAACCACTGACTGACCTTGTGCTCACTGGAGCTCTCTCGAGCCTTCAAGGCACCGTGCTGAGGCAAACTAAACTGCAAGCAATAGACCAAGAACCAATTTCGATACAACACCAACCTAAAAAGTTTTAAAATATGCAACTATGCGTGTGATTTGGGAAGCGAGGAACGTCGTCTAGCTGTTGTAGCCCACACACCACTCACTCGCATGAACCCACCGTCTCCATCTCGTCTACTGCTCACCTGCCATCTACTAGTTGGCTCGCTGGTCGATTTTGTCTTGAGCGCTCTGTTAAAATTTACTTCTTCTTGGCAGGTGGCGTCTTCTTCGTCTTTGGCGGCGTCGACTTGGTCTGCTTTGGCGCCGCAGCCTCGGCCTTTGGCGCCTTGGCGGCCTTCTTGCTTACTGCTGCTGGGGACTCAACGGTCTTGTCGGTGTCTTCGCCTTTCCGCTTCTTCGACGGCTTCTCTGTGGTGCTGGTCTCCTTCACTGGGGTCTCCTTCTTGGCAGCCTTCACCTTCTTGGTGGTTGGCGCCTTCTTCTCTGCTGCTGCCTTCTTGGCTGGCGCGGCCTCCTTCTTGGCCTCCTTCTTAGTCTCCTTCTTGGCTGGGACCTCCTTCTTAGCCTCCTTCTTGGCTGGAGCCTCCTTCTTAGCCTCCTTCTTGACTGGGGCGGCCTCCTTCTTGGCCTTCTTGGCAGCCTTTGGCGCGGCGGCCTCTTCATCACCGTCCTCCTCGAGCTTGCGCTTGGTGAGCGCCTGCTTCTTGGACATTGGCGGGAGCTTGGCGAGCGCCGCGAGCGCGTTGTACACTGGCAGCGCCACGGACTCGTTCGTCTTGATGCTGATCGACTGGATGCCGTTCCAGCCCTTGGGGATGTGCGCCGCGCAGTTGTTGGTGGCCACCAAGATGTTCTCGACCATCTCATCGACGCTCATGGCCAGGTGCGCGACCTTGACGTTCGTGCACGCGCCCGTGCTCACGATCATCTGCGTGCGGTGGTAGATCGCGCGGATGCCGTGCGAAACGTCCTTGCGCGAGACGCGCACGGAGATCGGCTGCTTCTTCTTGATAAAGAACTTGGAGCCGAGCGCCTCGGGGAGGTACGGCAGGATGCGGTCGTCCGCCAGGAACAAATCGTAGGCGCCCGCGAGCGTGCGCTTGTCGTCGAAGCGCGAGAAGTTCTTCTTGACCTTCTTGATGTCCATGATCTTCGCGAGACCTGGCACCGGGTCCGCCGCGAGCGCGGCCTTGATGCGCGCCTTGTCGCCGTTCTTCACGATCAGACACATCTCGGCGTCATTGTCGCCACCGCGGATCGAGTGCGGGATGTCACTGTGTGGTAACAACATCATTACCAGACCCTCGTCAATACGCATGATAGCCACAGAATAGACAGCTCATATAGACAGGCAGGACGTACATCTGGATGGGCTTGTTGGAGCCCTTGGCCGGGATGAGCTTGCGCGTGATGATCGCCTGCACGTACTCGACGCTGTCGACCAGCGGCTTCTTGGGCAGCGCGGCCTTCTGCTTGTCCACGAACGCCTGCAGCGCCAGCACGGCCTTGCGCACCTGCGCCTCCTCGAGCGGGTTGCGGAGACCCTTCTTCACGTCCACCATCTTGGCTGCTGTTACTGGTAGTCTGCTGCGCTTTCCTAGTGACGGCGGGGCAATACTGCTGATGCTGATTGCAACCACCAGCCACACCGCTTCGGCTCTTCCAATAGCTCTCGGAACCAACGGATTGATAAAAGGCAAAACAAAGCAAGAGCAATTTATTGATGTGTCCCACACAAATTAAGTGACGTCTAATTTATTTCATTTTGTCTACCCCATTCGAGACTTTTGAGCGGCATATATTTATATATATTTCATTCCTGATTTACCCCATTCGAGTGACTGTTCTATTGCGTTGAAGTGTACAAAAAAGTACTCCTCTTCATAAACTGCATCTTTATACAAAAATACTCCGCTTCATAAACTGCACCTCCATACAAAACGCAAGTCAAACTGTTCTACCATTATTGCAACGCAAGAATTCTGCGGTCCAAAATCGCCCATTTCGCCTCTCACTTTGGATCGTGACGTCAACAGAAGAAGCCAAGAAGCGTACCAAGATGCAGGTGAAGGTCGTCAAGTCCGGCAAGAAGACCAAGGACTTTGGGGCCATCACCGTGGCCGACACGGCGTCCGTGGCAGAGCTCAAGCTCGCCTTCGAGAAGGCCACGCGCATCTCGCGCCACCGCCAGGCGTTCAAGATCGCCAACGCGTCCACGGGCGCGCTTGTGGCGCTCGCCGACGACGCCAAGACGCTCGCGTCCTACGGCGTGAAGAGCAGCAGCGAGCTACAGTTCAAGGACCTCGGGCCGCAGATCGGCTACCGCACGGTCTTTGTGGCCGAGTACTTGGGTCCGCTGCTCTTCGTGCTCTTCTACGCGACCCGTCCGGCGTTTTTGTATGGACCTGACGCGGCTTCCAAGCCGTTTAGCCACACGGCGTGGCTCGGCGTCGTCGCCTGGAGCGTGCACTTCCTCAAGCGCGAGCTCGAGACGGTCTTCGTGCACCGCTTCAGCCGCCCGACCATGCCGCTCTTTAACTTGTTCAAGAACTGCGCGTACTACTGGTCGTTTGGCGCCGTTGTCGGGTACCCACTGGCCCACCCAGCGTATCAGGGCCCGGCGTCGCAACTCCAGGTGCAGATCGGCCTCGCGCTCTTCGCGGTCTCCGAGCTGCTCAACTTCTGCGTCCACGTGCAGCTGCGTAACCTGCGCCCCGCGGAAGGCTCCAAGGCGCGGCCGATCCCGAAAGGCCCGCTCTTCGCGCTCGTGTCGTGCCCGAACTACACGTTCGAGGTGCTCGGCTGGATCGGCTTCTCGCTCTTCACGCAGATCTTCTTCAGCTACGTGTTCACGCTTGTGGGCTTTCTGCAGATGGCCGACTGGGCGCTCAAGAAGCACCGCGGGTACATCAAGAGCGATGGCGACGCCTACAAGAAGCTGCGCCGCAAAGCCATCGTGCCATTCGTGCTCTAAGCACGATAGGAAAGCAAGCCAGATGGTCGTTCCGTGGCTGTCTGTCAGTGGTGGACACCTGCAGCAAGGGATGGAGACGTGTGGAGCCAGGTTGTATGCTGCAGCTTGATGCATTGGTGTGTTTCCATGGCGTAGTAGGTGCGGTTACATGATGTGACGAATGCATTCCTCTAGTTTAACTCAAGGCACACGTTGTGTTCACTCTCTACTGTCTTACTGCTACAATCTCTTCTGAACTTTGTCAAGCCACTTTACTGTCAGCCAGATTATGTCGCGGGTTGCTGCGTTGCTGTACTCGTGAGGTGGTAAGTACCGACATTGCTGCATAGCGTATAGCGATGAAGGCAGTCGTTGCATTCATAACAACGAGGTAACATGGTCGCTTGATATGTCGTCTCAATGAAAATGGATCTCTTGATTGAATCGTTGTGTGAGGAATGGCTCAAGGCAGAGATATTACTGAGAACGTTCTAGAAATTCTATAGCAAACTTGCGCAAACCCATCGACGATTGTCTTGCCACCGTTTTCTGAGCGACCGAGCGGCAGCTAACTGCCATGAAAGAGGTGAGGACTTTGGTTCTGCAACTCATATTCATTCACAACTTTGCGCAGTCAAGCGAACCAGCAGTCAAGCGAACCCATGACGACCGAGTTCAACCCGAGCTACTCTACGGCGTGGCTGAGCCTTCTGTCAACACTGTGATCAGCCACCGCGTTCTCGAGAAGTACGGCGTCGAGTGTCGCCCCAGGACCGTCCAGAACAACGTGGCACGCGACGTCGCGTATGGGATTGTGATGTCGCCACGAGAAGTCGAGAGTGGGAGCATTTCGCTGCTAACCAAGTCGTCGGTCGACCGCTCCACCGAGTTCCTGGACTCGAAGGACCTCGCGTTTGGGACTCCGACGGCTCGCCTCGTCGGCGGCGGCGACTACCAGCTCAACCTCGCAGAGTACCTCGGTGAAGATGAGGAAGATGAGGAAGAGAACAAGTAGTTGTCAGGTTGAGGCGTCCCTTCGGTTGCCAGTGAGAGTTTGAGATACGATGAAGTGCGCTACTGAGCCAATCTGTGAATTCGTTGCCAGCGGAAGACAGAGTTCCGAGTTGAAGCAAGCGCAACCGTTGTCGAGAAGAACAAGTAGGATCCTTCGCGTCGGGTCTTCTACAGTCTCGCGCAAATCGATAATAGGCGTCGACTTGGCTTCAAGTCTTGTGTTGTGTGTGTTCGTAGCACACCATCCGTATAGCCGCCGTGAATCAATATACATATTTGCTGACCAACAAGCATTTCCATGTATCCACTTGTTTCCATATACTGTAAAGCAGCCCGTTCGGTAGGTGGGAACCCCACCGCACGCCGCAATTCGGACGTCGCAATGAAATCCAGGATGCCTCCAGGCACTCTCGAGCCCCCCCCCTCCAACTATTCGCATTGACGATTCCGAGCAATGGCAACAGCTCCGAGCCAACAATACCCGCCTTAAAACAGGACACTGTCCTAAAAATAAATGTCCCACTTTAAATGTACAAGTGCCTATTTTACCAGCAGCACGAAAGGAGGTGGCAGCCTGAGACCTTCCTTTTACTTGTCGTTGTCAAACTGCCGTTTCGTGTCTCTCTCTGTTGACATTCACAAACCCGCCTTCTCAACAACAAGTCCCGCGACAACAACACCACCAACTCAACCAACTGCGCTAAGCACGGGCCGCGAATTACATGCGAGTCTCTACAACGGCGTCAAGGGAGCCTGCGGGTCCAAGATGCTCGACAGTGTTGAGATTTTCGAGAGCTACGGCATCGAGTGCGCAGCGGACGTCGTGCGCAACGGCGGCCTCGTGTCACCTGCGATGAAGGAGACAATGGCCACGTTCCTCGCAGCGCTGAAGGAGAAGAAGGATGTCGACTTGGGCGAACCGAATTTATACTATGGCGTGAGCGGTGACGTTGAGTATGATCAAGATGAGTACGTGGGCGATGAAGCTGCTGCTGACGACGAGTATGAAACAAATGAAGAAATTGAAGGAGACGAGCAGGACGACTGTGGCGACGAGGACTAAGTAGGACTTCCGACGTCGATGTGTGTTTCTAGGAGTCGTGGTGAGTTTCCAAGGAGGTTTGCAGTTTATTATTATTATTTTCGAGCAAGAATAGGAGGGTTAACAGAGCGTAAGTAGGATTTCTGTCAGCCACAAAGTATCGGGTTCGTCCGCTGCGACTCATCCACTTTCCGCTGGATCACGTGCAGCTTCGCGACAAAGTGCCTCAGGTTGTCCTTGATGACGTTCTCGTACGGTCGGAATCCCAGCCACGCGCGAAGCTTGGACTCGTCGTCTGCAAAGTCGCGGTCTTCCGCGCGGTAGCAGGCTCGAATCAGTCGCTTGACCCTCAAACTGCTGACTGCTGCGTGCCGTGTCGGCGACGAAACGCAAGTGCTGGAGCTGCTCAATCGACATGGCCAAGCGCGTTTTTTGGATGCGCTCGACGCCTTTGGCAACACACCACTAATGGCTGCCTGCGAGAGTGGACATCGCGAACTTGCGCGGCTTCTGGTGGATCGCGGAGCGCTCGTTGATGCTGCAAATGCGAATGGCTGGACAGCACTTCATATTGCTTCGCAGAAAGGTCACCAGCCTGTCGTCACTGAGCTGCTTTCGCGAGGAGTGAACGTCGAGGCAGCAATGGTGGATATAGACACGCCTCTATACATTGCTTCACAGAACGGTCACCTGTCTGTCGTCACTGAGGTGTTTTCACAAAGATGTGGTACAGGAAAAGAGTTTTAGAAGACACTAGCGCTGCAATCCCTGAACGAAGTCACTCAACCAGCTGCTACATCGCTCTCGTCAGCTGGAGAGCAACTGGAGATTGCTGATACGCAGGGATGCACGCCCGTTATTGCTGCTGCGCGGTCGGGACACTTTGAAGTGGTGCTGTATCTGCTGAAAGTTGGGTCGTCTGCGCATGCTCGAGCAAATGACGGAGGAACGATCCTGGTGTTTGCTGCACGATGGCGAAACGTGGGCATCATTCCTGCGCTGTTCGAGCTGGGATCGTTGTTGCCCAAGGGTGGCAGTGATACACAAGCGCCTCTGCTGATGGCGACTCTGCAGACTTTGAAGGACTACTCGCCCCAGCTGCACGAGTTCCAGCAGATGTGGCTGCGACTGGTTGGTCAACTGCTGAACATCAACGATCGCTTCCAAGAGTCTTCAGAAACGCCTCGTGACGACGTCGCTTTCCAGTTCGTCATGATCGTCTTTAATGTGATTCGTCTGAAGGCCGCGTGTGAATTGAGCAACGTATTCGCTCGACTTGTCGCACGTCCAACGATTGCGACCCGCTTCCGCGACTTTCACACCGAGCTCACGTACTTTAAAAAATCGACCAGCATCGGTTCATTCGATGCGCTGCGTGAGAAATGGGAATCTCAATGCGAAAGCGACGAAATAGAGCTGCTTCAGCTACTTCGCGCGAGCATTGGTGACTCATACAGCAGCCTTAACTGGAGCTCTGAAGCAGAAGACAACCAACTCGAGAGTGCGTGCCTGCTCCAGCACAAAGTGCGAAGACAGGGTGAAAGTTGTAGTCCCGACTTGAAGGCATTGCTGAATCTGTCGTTGAGCAAGCTCTACGATGCGAACGTGAAGCTACCGCTAGTTCCAAAATGGTTCATCCCATCGCACGAGCTGGATGTCGATGAAGTGGAAGCAAACAGTACCAGAAGAACGACGTTCCAGTCCAAGTGGACCAACTCCATCGTGATGATCAGTCTGCATCGCTTGCCACGTGCCAAGTTCATGGAGGCAGTCGAGAAATGCTTCCAGTTGAGCCAACCGAACGTGAGTAGTAGGAACCGGATCATTAGGGGTACGTTTTTTAGCTCATTCTTCAATCACCCAAAATCCACCCATTCACCTCATAGGATCACCTCCAGTGTAACGGGGTACACGAGTGAGTTACACCGCAGTAACCACTCTGCCAGACTACTGTCTGCGCAACAAATATAAGTCCGAACTTAGTGGAAGTTCGCAGTATTCACTTCTGAAGTGGCACGCGCGAACTTGCTGCGCACTTAAGGAACAGTTATGGCCAGCAATGATGCGGCCTTGTCATTGACTATTATTACGGATAAGTAGCCAATCAGAAACACTG
>JAASFY010001098.1:0-12217 GCA_023334035.1 Globisporangium okanoganense
CAGTAGTCGTCGCAACAGGAGCAACGGCCACCTCCACCGCGAACGCGGACTCGTCACCCACCACGCACTCCGACGCAGACGCAGAAGCACACTCGTCACCCACCACGCACTCCGACGCAGACGCAGACGCAGACGCAGACGCCGACGCCGACACTGATGCACTCTCCACGTCGGATACCAAGTCCGCCACGGCGCTCACCACGTCGACAGACACCGCGGCGTCCGCGAACACCTCCACTGGATCGGCTGGCTTTAGTGACCTCACGGCATCTCCTGGCTCCACTGACTTCACAGGCTTCATGGGGGTACCACATTGCATAGGCGCCGATGCCTCCAGTTGGATAGAGACCACGGCGACGGCTATCACTTCTTCCACCGACGGCTCCGCTGTCTTCGCAATCTCGTTGATCTCCTCCACTTCAGCAGCAGCAGTAACATTGTCGATAACAATAGCTTGTTCTACAAGTGTCGATGCGCTCTCCACTCCCGACACCAGATCTTCCAATGCGCATACAACGCCAGCGAGCACAGCGTCGTTGCCGTCTTCTGCTTCTGCCAGTCTCTGAATATGTACCTGTACTTGGGCTGATGCGAAACTCTCGATAGAATTGTGAATAGCGTCCTCGACTTTGCTGGAAACGATGCTGAATAGAATGACATCGAGAATTGCTTCATTTGTGTCTGCTCGGGCGATGCGAGGTCTCTCCGAGAAAGAGCGCCGTTTCAGAACACTCACGTCTTGACCAGCCGGTGATAAAGCTCGTATCGCGATCATCTCATCATGATTGTCCGTGGTCACAATGGCGGAAGCTGTGCTGGTCATTTTTACCTCCTCCACAACCGCCGACAGTGCAGTGCAAACTTTGGCTGGCACAGCCATCAGCTTCGGCTCGTCCTCTGCATTCAGCACTGGGTCGGCAATCGCCGCAGCAGATTCTGCAGACTGCTCCACATGATCGGTGAGCTCTGCTGACATGACCAGGTGCTCGAGTTCCGCGGCAGTAGCATGCTTCACTGACTCGGCAGGCTCCACGGAATCAGCAGCGGCTGACTTCATAGGCTCCGGCGACGCCGCCGCCACAGCAGCGGTCACAACAATGGGCATCACCTCTTCCACTTCTACAATCTTCGATGACATCGATACAGATGCGCTCTCCACATACGACACCAGATTGGCCACGGCGTTCTCCACGTCGTATAGCACCGCGTGGACAGACACCATGTCGACATCTGCCGCAGGCTCCACAGACTCCGCGGCCTGCTCTGTAGATGTCACGAGATATGCTGAAGCAACAGGCTCTACAGACTCTTTGTCCGACTCGACTGGATCAATGATGACAGCGGTGGCAGCGCTGTTGCTCTTCTCAACCTCGTTTACGGCAGCCAATAGCGCGGCAGACACTTCGGCATGCACAGCCGCCGGGTCTGGTTCGTTGATTTTCTCCACGACCGATTCGGGAGATGCAACAGCAGAGACATCTGCATTCGCCACCGGACTCGCGTCGCCCAGCGCACCCTCCGACAACCGCAACACCAAAAACGAGATGCTCTCCACATTCGAGACCAGATCCTTCACGACACTTACCACGCTGTCGTCAGCCTTCACCACAGGGTCAGCAGCAGTAACAGACTGCAAATACTTTTCACAGGGCTGTTCAGAGTCAACTGGTATCACGGTATTCGCCGATTTCACAAGCTCCGACGCAGCCACCTCCACTGCAGTCACTATGGCGGCCAATGCCTTGTCCACATCCTCCAACTTCTCGAACACCGCCGCACTGGTGCCCATGACGATTTTAGAAGCACTAGCTGTGGCGGCGCTGATCTTTTCTACCTCTGCAACCACAGCAGAGAGCGCCACACATACATTGTCAGGCATAGTTGCCGGCTCTGGCACTTCTTCCCCCTCCAGTTGATCGTCAGGCGCAGCACCAACTGCGGCGAGTTCATTCGGGGAAGCAGACTCTTCGCCTAGCACCCATACCGACGACACTGAGGCACTCTCCACATCCGCCATCAAATCTGCCACAGCACACTTCACATCATGAGGTACAACGTCGTCCACAGCGGCAGGCGCTGCCAGCTCAGTAGGATCGACGGGATCAGCAGGTCCCACCACGTTGGCGTTGAGCTCCGAATATTTCGCTGAAATTTCAGGCTTCGCCGACGCCACCTCGACAGCGCTAACAACGGCGGCCACAAGTTCGTCCACTTCCACGGGATGGTCAGCCACCTCCATGTCGTCGGGCTCCTCAGACGCAGGCGCACTCGTATCTGCGACGACTTCATCAGCAGCAGCGCTGGCGAAGCTGTGCTGCTCCACATCGTCCACCATACCACACAGAACGGCACACATGTCGATCGACACAGCGACCACCAGCACAGCTTCTTCGATGTTTTCCTCTGCAGCGTCGGTAGGCGTAGCACCATCAGCAGCGGTATCTTCATCCGGCGAAGCCGATTCCTCGCTGGACGCAGACTTGGACGATGTTGACACTGACCTGCTCTCCACGTTCGACACCAGATCCGATGAGGTGCTTGCCACGACTACATCCCCATCAATAGATGACTTCGCTGACCCCACAGAATTGCCAAACTTAACAGCAGAAGCAGCAAACCCCAACACCATTACCTCAGCAGCGGTTAAAACGGCGGCGGCGGTGCTACTCTTCTCGACCTCATTCACCACACAAGACAATGCAGCAGACACTTCGGCATGCATCGCCGCTGGCACCGGGACCTCGATATTCTCCACCACCGATTTAGTAGACGCAGCAGTAATATCAGCAGCGACGTCCTCATCCGGCGAACCAAACTCCTCCTTCAGTTCACACTCCGCTGAAACCTTCGCATTCTCCACGTCGAAAGGCATCTCGCCGTCCGCTTTAGCAGCAGACTCCACAAGTTCCATAGACTCCATGGGTTCGGCAGCAATGTCAACGGTCGACGAAGCTGACTCGTCCTTTAACACACACGCCAACGACGCGTTCTCCTCGTCAGCCACTAGATCTGCCACGGCGTGCTCCACGTCGATTTGCACCCCGTCGACCAAATCACCAGACTCCACACGACCGACATAGGCATGCGGTTCCGGCACATCAGGATGACCTGCCTCTGCTTGGGCCGACGTGAAATCTGCAATTGTCTTGCAAATAACATCTTTGACGTTGCTGGAATCGATGCTGGAGATAATGACACCGACAAGTGCTTCGTTTGTGTCCGATCGAGTCATTTGAGGTCTCTCCAACGGTGCACTTGGCTCGAACTCTTGATTCGATTTTATTGGGGTCGGCGTGTCTACGGTGACTAAACCGACCTCTTCAGGGGGTGGTATCGATTCGTCACCAGCCTCACCCTCAACTTCATCCAAGAACAACGTTTCAGGTGCAGCAGCTTCGTCTCCGACAGTATCTCCAAGGCAGTCATCGAAAGCCCCGTCGAGCAATTGTGGCACATCTTCCCCAGCGAACGACACAGCATGCGCCGTATCGCTCATATCTTCGCTAGCAGGGACTTCAACACACTCCTGATCTTCAAGCTCTTCAGAAAACCGATCAGGCTCCAAGGCACCCGCCATCACATCGGCCAACACCTCCACCATCGCCAGTAGATCTTGCATTGCAGCCTTGACTTCAGTCGCCACCGCCGTGGGAGCTTTTCGCTCTGCGATGGCTTTCTTGTGCTTCACATGGCGAGCGTGCATCCCACGAAAGAGCCGATTGATCGTCGCAGCTGCGGAGATCGTTTTCTTCACGGCGACCTCACTGATGTGGCGTCGCACGTGCGACTGGATCACAACAGCGGATGCTTGTTGATTCGCTAGTGCTGCTCTCGCTATAAATCCACGCATCACCGCCTGGATCAGAACTGCTTTTGCCTTCTTCACAGCGAATTGCTTCCTTGTCTTCCTGCCTCGCCACATGCTCTGGATCCCAATCGACGACTGGAACTGGTTTGCGTACCGTAATCGCACCAGTGAGCCTCGCCATACCGCTTGGATATGCTTCGCGCCTTCGAGTGTGTGGTTGAACTTTGCTCGTTCGTGGTGCATGCGCACTAGGCTCTGTATGTGCACGGATGCTTGAAGCTTCTCTTCCTGCTGCGCACGATTCTGGCTCAGCGCCGACCGCCACAGTTTCTGCCCAATAACAACACCCAAACAAAGTCATCACCGAGCGCCTCGACCACAAGATTCTCAAAGCAGTAGTGCTGACACTACTAGACTTTCAAACCTGTATTCGCGAGGCTGCTTTCTTTCTCGCGACGAACGTCCTCGCCTCCGCAATCACGTGCTCCTTGTGCGGGTTGTACTTGGACCCAAGCGCGTGCGCGTATCCGTCTTCGGGCATATTAACGATATAGGACGTCCTCGTAGCTCCCGGCGACAACGGTCGACCAATCAGCCCCGTCGGCATCTCTGGAGTGGTCATCGGACGCTTCGCTGACCTCTTGCGAGGCGACTTACGGAGCCCGATGGCAGCGTTCTCCACAGACTGAGACGGCGGCCGCTGAGGACTGAGCTTTGGCTGCATCTCCGCGACATGCCGCTGCACCCTTTCGACTCTCGGGCTTCGCTTGCCTGCGATCAGGTCTCCTCCGATCAGCTTTGGTGATTTTGGCGGCAGTGGCCGTTGCAGTGTAACGTCATCCGTGTTCATAAATGGCGGTGGAGGATTCGGACGAGTGACAGCGAGCATAGTTGACGTCTCGTCCTTGAACAAAAAATTCTGCCGCATGACCTTGTACGTGTCCAGGATCCGTAGCACGACCGGGTGGGTCTGCTGGAGACAGTTCACGCCAACCTCCATGGCACTCGCGAGCGCGTCTCGACACTGGTTGGGCATGTGCAGGTTCGCCCACTCGATCGCCATGTTATGCAGCGTCGCCGCTTTCAGGACATGGAACGTCTCGGTCGCTTGCTCGTCTTCGCGGAGAGGCACAGCAGCGCTGCTGCGTAATGGCACCGAGCCCGACGCAGGCTGCTGTGCGTTCGCCAGGTTGATGCATTCGTTGTACATCAAACCCGCATTGCTAGGATCATTCAGCAGCCCATGGAGACAGGCTTTCAGGAAGTACGAGATCGGCAGACGGTCGCGCACGGGCAGTTTCTCGTTGATGCGCACGGCCTTCTCAGCGGCCTGGAGTGCCGCCTGGTACTTCTTCTGCTTCTTGTAGTAGTTTGCAATGTTCTGGTAGACCGCGGCACGCTGGACGTGTTTCTTGCAGTAGTGAAGCCCGTCTCGGGCCGTGAGCTCTTCTGCTTTCTTCAAGAGCTACATACAAATAAGATATAGGTGATGAGTGGCTATTCACAGAGCCGGACAATGTAAGATAAAGCCTCGAGACGTACCAGGAACGGCGTGTTATCTGCTTGAGCGTCGGATTTGCGAGCGCCCAGCATGCAGAGCGCAACCAACTGAACGCATCGGATCTCGTAGTCCACACGAAGCCACTTGATCTCCTCAACTGTCACGTCCTGCGACTCGGAGCGCTTATGGATGCATCGGTTCTGCCGCACAGTATGAAATACGGGTTCAGCAAAGCCATAGACAAAAAATTCCTAGGCGTTTAGCCAATGAATACAAATAAAGTAAAGCTTACTAGCATCTTGCTCGACTGCTCGTACGTGTGCACTGCGTCCATGAAGCGCGCGTTCTTTTCCAGATTCACCGACAACGTGTCCGTTCGCTTGATCTTTGCGAGCACATCCTGTCCAAAGCGAGACGTCTACAAAGCACACACTTGTGATCAGCATATATATTTGTGTGGCAAGCACATGCTAGCTAACACCACCAATATAACCCACCGCGATGTACGAATAATGGATTCCGTCGAGCAGCGGCGGACGAACGATCTGCTGATCACCTACAGTCATAGACATATTTTTTTCGATAAGCGTGGCGCTGCACGCAATAAAACAATAAAATATTATTGATAATATCGTATCGTCCGGCACCTTCATCCGGCGCGAGCCAGATGCAGCGCAGCTTCTTCTTGTCGCGCAGGTCCAGAGTCCTAAAAAAATAGATTAATCAACAACAATGACATGGTTTTTTTTCTTCTTCATATCTCCAAGTCTTAAATATCAAAATGGGTTAATTAATTTTACTGACCTGCGTGTCTGGCCGTTCGCCTGGTTGAACGAGCTGAAGAGCGGCTTGGGCGACGCTGGCGCGCGCGGCGTCATGCTCCGGTCTTCTGGCAGCATGCCCGGCAGTCGCGACGACGACGACGCGGCAGCTGCTACAGAGCTGTTGTAGTGACTATTACCGCCACCATTGCCAGTCTGCGCGCTCGGCTTTTCTTTCGCACGACGTCTCATGTTATGCATTCTCAAGGGGCTGCGCAGCGGACAACAAGGACGCGTGTGAATGTCCGTCCATTCACACACAAATATATATATAATAACACCATACACGTGTGGAGAGAGGGCGAACAATAACATACATGTATGGGGCTGGGCGGATTGCTTATGTCTCTGTATCAATTGAAGGTGCCGAGCGCGTGGGTATCGGTCCGGGCGTCAGCGCGATCGTTTCTGCAAATGCGCGGGCGGCGCCTAACCTCTTTACCTCTTTTCTCGGCTGCAATAGACAAGGAATCGTGGAGTGGACGTTGCACATTGCGATGCGAAGGATCGCGAGGTACCGTTACGCCATAACCACCTTCGTGTCGCTTGAGCATCGGCCTGGACGCCACTGCTTTTCGTCGTCAAAAAGTTTTTCTCGTCTGAAATACCAGATTTATTTTTGTTGTTGTTCTTGCTCTTTTTGCATCACGTGGAATAGATTTAAAAAAAACTCGTCAATTCCAATAGATTTTACAATAATAGCGTGTGATTTGTTTTTCTTGTTTTGAAGCCAATAACAATTTAAACAAGTTAGACCCTACCAGGTCGGATCTTCCAGAAGTTGAGATCGTTGTAGGCTTCGTCGCCCATGCTCCGCGTGCGCGCCTGCGACGAGATCACTTCAGACACGAGGTCGTCGGCCACCGAATAAATGCGCTTCATCATTGACGACGAGGTCGGACCCGCCGGTATCCGCTCGTCATCCGACTGAGCCGTCGACGAAGTCAACGACGACGAAGTTGAGCTGCTGCCACCACAACCACTGGCTTTGCTGGAGAGCATGCGGCGAGGCGACAGCGAGCAGAGCGGCGGGAACATCTTGTCGAGCATCGCGATGAGACTCGAGTACGACTCCTGGAAGTTCATCATCGACTTGTGGCGCAGTCGGCCGTCGCCTTCGTCCACGAGGAACACTTTTCCTGGAAACACGCCGACCTGTGTGAGCACCACGCTGTCAGCGAACGTCCGGCCGAATGCTGCGTAGAACGGGTTCACATCCGATGGGAAAAGCGCGCGGATGCCGTTCAGCGCGGCGACTTTGAAATCGCGCGCCTCGATCACTTCATTGCTATTTGTCGCCAGCAGGCGGTCTGGCGCGAGCAAGACGGGACCGTTCGGCAGCGCCAGCCCTTGCTCCGAGCTTGGACGAAGCATCGTGTGCATGAGCTCAGCTTGTGAGAGACCGCGACACGTCAGGTATACGATGCGGTAGCCGTTCCGTGCGAGCTTGGAGTAGAACTCGAGGGCGCCATGATGCAGCCCCGACCGCTCTTTCTCTTTGCCACTGGACAGCAAGTTCGAAAACATGCCATTCGACGCAATTCGAGACACTGCTCCGTCGATCTCGGCGATCACGATCTTTGCAGAGATCGGCCAGTAGTACAACCGCGCACTCACGCGCAGCTCCTGTGTCTCGGGCGAAGCGGTGTGGACGACAAACTCAATGTCGTTCGTGCCGTATCGCAGTTCCATCTTCAGCAAATCTTCTTGGGTCGGCTGCAGCGTCTTGCGATGGTAATACTCGCTTGACGAGTCAGCTGGGACCTGGATCGTCACATTCGGATGGGAGCTTGGTGCTGACGCGTTCTCGTGGATGAATGCCGAATCAATCTCGAACCTCGCATTGTCAACATAGTCCAGTCGCTCGTCTTCAAAGTCACCACCGCTTTCGTGGTCTCGAAAGTAGTACAACTGCTGTGTTCGCTCACCTTCAGCTTGGAACGACGAATTTGATGAGTTCATCGACGACGACGTGAGCGGCAATGGCGGCGAATTTGGAAACAGCACGCGAGACACGAAATACGCCTGGATCTCCAGACTGAACGGACAGATCTTCCCGTCGATCAGGAACATGAGGTTGCGATCCGCGAGCAGTGCGACCGGGTTCTCGCGGAAGTACTCGAACGTGATAATGTGCTCGGAGAAGATCGCGTGCGCGTCTTCTTGGGACTCGGCGTCACCGAGGAGATCGCCACACAGCGACATGCACGGGTGATCTATTCACAACAGGCAACATATTAACCGCAAGGTCAGCAAGGGCTACATGGCTATATGATGGTAGCTCAACATGGCAAAACAACTTGCTTACCTGCAAAATAGGTCATGGACGGCCCGCTCTCGCCCTCCATTGCATCAAAGTAGATCGAGTCGCTCTTGACCATCATGGGAAGTTCATCTTCCGTGTCTGTGTCCACAAAGTTCCCCGAGTCTGGTGCTGGTTGAATGACTGGGAGAGCGCCCCAGCCCCACGTTAGTCGCTCTGATGGCAAGTTGCCACTGAATGGGTCTTCTCGGCGCTGAGGCACTTGAGTCTCGGGTACTAGCCTTCTGCAAGAGCCACGCTCAATAGCGTCAGTTAGCTTGAACACCTAATAAATAGCACACTAGCCGAATAAGAACGTACCGATATGCGTCGTGCCATTCTGGGTGATCGCCAACTTCACTCGCATCTCCAATAGAGGAGCCACTTGGACTGGCAGTGTGCAAGTGCGGTGGGCTGGGTATCTACGAGTGAAAGGGAATAATAATGTCAGTATCGCAATAACATCCGATCCCATACATGTATTAGTCAAAAGCAACGTACAGGAGGCAGGTCGAAGTGCACGAGCGGCTTCTCTCGGCGCTTGGAGCCACTCGATGACGACGGCGCTGGACTCACGAGCGGCGACGTGCTGTAGCCCGTGTCCACTGGCTCGTCCACTTGGTCCACGAAGAACGCCTCGCCAGCTGCGCCAAGCTACTCATTCCCATCACCAATATACCACAAACACATTCGCTTAGATTCGCATCCGACCTGCTAACAAAAACACTGGGTGGAATCGCTGTACGAACCTTCATGTGCACGCCATCGACGATGTTCCCATTCACCACGATCTTGACCATTTTTTCCGTCACGCGCTTCAGCTAATACACACACACACAGACGCATAGACACTGTGAGCCACTTGTAATTTCCAAGCCAAACACGCCTCCATACTAATCGTACAGGCGCACCTTTGCCTTGCCAAAGTGCACGTGGAAGGGCGTGCACCGAAACGAGCCATCCTCGTGCTGCACGGCGACGATGTCGATCGCGCCCGAGACCGTGCCCTGGTGGAAGTCGAGCACGTTCGTGACGTAGTCCTTCACCGAGTAGATCACGTTCATATGACTGTGTGTGTTCTTCTTCTACCGCGTGTTGCACAATGAGCTCTGTGTGAGACGTGCTGGTGTCAGCTGCTGGTGGGAAAGCGCGACTGAGATGTGGTTTTCGCGAATGAATCTCGCGCGCGGTCGCTCTTCTCTCTTTCAATTGCGCGTGTTTGACGCAGCAGGCAAATGCGGAAATGGACCTGCAAGACAGCAGACAGCACGAGAACGCAGAAATGAATCTGCACACCCGTCCTCCTTCTTGGCCAGACACCAGCAGACAGCTCCCACAATCCAGCACACCAGTACCAGATTTCTTCGCATCTTCTCGGCAACACATTTGCTGAAACTTGTTTATGGTAGTGGCTATTGTGACAATCGCACATTACGCTATGCTAGTACAGCCGGATAAAAAGATGGGACGTTCGGGACAATGTGGGACAATGTCTGGGAATATGTATACCGTAATGATAATATGTATACCAAAGTATACGGATATTGTCACACCAGTAGGCTGTAGCGATAGTCATTCTCTCTTTTCAGCCAATCAGCGACGATGTTGAACTCACTCTTGAACCTGTGTTGCCGGTGTGTAATCGCGACATCAGGGGAGATGGCTCCGTTTTCTCATTACGCCACCTGTGTCTGTGAATGACGGCGCCAGCAACAACAACAGATCTCAGCCATCGCGTGTGTATGTGTGTGTTTGGGAAAATGCGCCTTGGCCCACAAAGAGTGCGACATGTGGCGTTCACTTATTCTCCATTGGGCGTCATCGCTTGTGACACCTTCGGTCTGCCAGCCTGCATGACTATTATGCGCTGGCAGGTGCGCATTCGTCCAACAACAGCTTCCTCCAATGGTCGCCACCATGCCACGGTCCCTCGCGTGCCAATCAAACTCAACGCGATGGCGAAAAAAGAGGTCAAAAGCGATGTTGATGGAGAGTTCATAAGTGTACAATGCATGGTGGACCTGCCTAAAATGCTTGCTATCTGCGACAAGCGATGCGTCGGCGTCACACGACTGCAGTCTCATCGTCGTGCTGGTGCTGGGCCTTGCGGATCGCGTCCTCAAAGTCGCGCATGCTGCGCGACTCCATCTGCGTAATCGTCCGGTCGTGGTTGTACGCGCGCGTGACGCAGTGGATATCCGGCGGCTTGTACTCGCCCTGCGTCGGCTCGCATGGGACGAACTCGAAGCGCGTGGCGTCGCTGCGCATGCTCACGTCCACCAAGATGTTGTCGTCACGCACGCCCACATAGCGCCGGTGCTGGTTCATGCTTTTGAGGTTGCCGGCGGACGAGTATTCCCACTTGAGGCCCGAGGTTCCGCGCACCCAGTTGCCGTGCTTCATGCGTAAATCGCGGAAGCACGAGAATGTCGACCTGCTGAACATGTGCCCGTCGCTCTCCTCGTGGTAAAAGCTCACCTTGACGCAGTTGTACCCTTTCGAGTAGCACTCGAGGCGGAAGGCCGTGCGGCCACAGCGCTCTGGATCATCACCCTGCGGGACGACGCCCACGCGGCCGTCGTCGAGAATGTGCACATAGTGGTTGCCCTTCACGCGCAGAAAGACCTTGGAGCCCGAGAGCTTGAGCACGCTGTCCACGACGCTGCGCGAGATGTCCTTGATCTCCTCGATCTCGAGCACGAGCGCGTCGACGTCCTCCTTTGCGAGCCGGTTCTCGAACGGCACGCGGCCTTTCACTTTCGACAGCGTCTGCTTGCACCACTGCTCGCCCGTCATGCACCAGTGGGCCGCGTGCTCACAGTTCTGCTTAAAGATGTTGAAGTCGCCCTTGCCGAGCCCCAGTAGAAACTTGCAGCGCGCGAGCACGACCTCGGGCAGGTCGCTTTTAGACAAGTGCACCTCGCCCCAGCGCGAGAGCACTTCGCGCAGCCCGGACGTGTGGTACTCGACGAGGCGCAGGTTCGTGACCGTGCGCTTGTAGAGAAAGTCCTCGAGCGTCGAGATGCGGAAGCACGAGTCGGCCTGCGCCTCCTGGTAGCCCTCGAGCGGGCTCCAGACGTGACACACCTTGATGTCCGAGAAGCTCTCGCCCGAGGCCCAGACGATGCCGTGGTGCTGGTACGACAGCGGCCAGCGGCTCGTGTCCCAGATCGCGATGTGGTCGCCCGGCCGCAGCGACTGCACGTGGCGCACGCGGCTGTAGACGCCGCCCATGCTCTGGTAGAGCGTCGCGAGGAGCAGAATGGTGGCTGGTGGCGTTCGGACAGGGTCGCGTGGGTTGCTTCTGGTGATGATGTGGTTGCTTGTGCCGTTGGTTATCTCGCTCTCGTCATGCTTGCTGTCCCGCGCGCGCCGCCCATCATCAAAAAAATCGGCCCAATCGCAGAATTGTAACCAGCGACACGAGACACTTCGTAATAGCATATGGCACAAGAAAGGGCTTGAGGTATGCTCTTGAGCAGTTTCTAGCCTTTGAAAATGAGTTGTTGGATGGATGCTTGCAGAAATACCACTTGAAACGCACAACATATTGTGGTAACCGTTCATTTTGTCCACTTGGATTGTAAATCGGTGCGTTTAGCGCTTAATCAGCCCAGTCACCCTTATTAAACAAGCTAATCACCTTAATAAACACAAGTATCACTATTCCATCCCCTTTTTATTTGCATGTTGCAAAATCCGCAGGAGCGGCTTTTACGTCTAATACTGCCCGATTGCCCATTTGGCCATGGACAAACTGGCTGATTAAGCGCTAAATTAGAGTC
>JAASFY010001099.1:0-12200 GCA_023334035.1 Globisporangium okanoganense
GATGCGGTTCTTGAGCGTCAGGCCCTCGGCCAGCTGGAGCGGCGTGAAGAGGTGGTAGCCCTTGGTGATGTCCGACATGGTGGTTGATATGATGTGGTGGTGGTGGTTGGTGGTTGGTCTCGAAGGTGAATTGGAGAATGAGCGAGCTCTCCGTAGGTGATGCTGGACGGATGCGATGCTCAGAGCCACAAGCCAGCCAGTCTGATAGACACACTAAGCTGTCGTTTCGCAACTTCAGAATTGAGACGCAATCATGTGGGTGCTTGGGTGATGCTCGTCAGCCAATGAGAGACGAGTAGATCAGGTCAGCTGAGATTTGATTGGCTCAAGAGCCAATTGATTATTGATACCACCCTGCATGCAAATCTGTTGACGCATGGGATAAGAGCGTCTGCGATCTTTCGCAATCGATCGCAACGAACGTCGACTGGTGGCTCTGGTGGCTCATGGATGGCTGGCGCTGGAGTGATCGGGACACTGGAGATCTGAGAAACGCGATCGAGTTGTCAAGATTCAGACGGCAAGGCTAGCCGAATCTCACAGGAGAGCTGCTCGTTCGTACTTGAAGTATGTTGCTATTGTTGTTGGTGATTCTGGTGGACTCGCCACGAATCGATGGATCGCCTTGGGCGATTACTGATTTCTGATGCCCTAGATATGATGTTAGACTCTTTTCTCTTCACCAGTGGCTGGCTGGTTGTCAGTCTCACAAAGCCAACCCATGGCTGGCTGTATGAGAGTTCCGAAAGTGTACACTGTACGTCAGTTTGTGCTATATGTATACACATACGGGCGCGCAAGGATGGCTTAGCCGTTCAGCTCCCATACAAAAACCAAGGTTTATGCTGGTCACCAAGTTCACCAATCACAACTTACCTCCTCTCAAGTAGACTATGCTATACAGTAGGTAATGCAAGTTGAAGTGTGTCCAGATCCCAGCTGCGCTCAAGCTTCCAGCAGACACGCCGTGAATTCCACTGCGTTCTCCAGTCCCAAATGCCCAGTCGTACACTGCGAGACGCTCGTCGGTCGCGTCTCCAACACCAGCGCTTTTGAGCCTATAAAGGCGCTCTCGAAGGCGTCCCACTGGAGATTCGTGAGGCGGATCGAGCGGATCGCGTTGTTCTCCAGCGAGACCCTCAGACCAGAGGAGGCGCCGGCTGAGAACGTCACGTTGGAGATCTCATTCAGTCCATTGCCGTCCAGATTGAGCTTCTTGAGAGCGCTGGTGAACGCAAAGTCGGCCAGTCGCTCGAGCTTATTGACCGAGAGGTCGAGGCTCTCGAGCGACTCGGGCAGGTGGACACCCTCGAGCGAGCTCAGGGCGTTGCTATGCAGATCTCTGTAGAAACAAAGACAATGTGAGTTGATACGTGGTCAAGTGAGTGCCTGGGCCAGTGGTGTGAACAATCACTCACAGGAGCGTGAGCGTCGGCGGGAACTTGGTTGCGCAGATGGTCGTGATCGCGCTCTCTGTGGCGTACAGCGCGCTGAGCTTTGGGGGAAACTTGGCGTCACTCAGCGTCGTTAGGGATGACCGGAACACCGACCTGCAGTACCAACATTCACATTCAATAGCAGCCATGAGATCTTTGTACTTGGGTTGCTGTGTAGGTACTATAGATACATACAGCAGCTGGAGAGATTTGGGGAACGTGACGCGAGCGAGCGACGTGGTCTCCTGTCCAGTCAAGTAGCTACAGCCACACACACAGCATTGTATTAATGAGTCACAAGCACAGCAAATCTAGATAGCCCAATCAGGAACTTACACGTTGTGGAGCTTTGCGACTGAGCCTGGGATTGCCAGCGGGTTGTCTTTCGACAGGTGGAGGTTTGAAATGTACCTAGGCGTATCACCGCAAGGTCTCAAGAATATCAGTACTAAGTACATGTCACTCACTGCCATTTTCAGCATTAAGAAGGAAACCTACAGCCAGCGCGTGAACTTTGGGAGCTTCTCGATCACGAGTCGCTCGTCACCCGAGGCGTAGTCAACGGCAATCCCGAGCGCGTCGTCGCCCTCCAGGTCCATCGCCGGAGTGAGGTCTTCCTCCTCGTCACCAGCGTCCTCTGCCTCAATATACTCGAGGTCGTCGAGCACGCGGCCGTAGCAGTCCTTGATGCACGCGGTCTTGCCGTCCTCGCACTGGGACGTGAGTGTGCGCAGACACTCCTCCGAGCCCTGGGTGGGCTGGAAAGCGACCGCAACACAGGCAGCGACGAGTTGAAACAGGAAGACGATGAGGCGCATGCTAACAAACGTGGGGTCTCGGGCTGGGTAATTTGGCTTTAGGCAGCGTCAATGGTCTGGCTCGGATCTCCCTGAAGCTGTCGGACTGCCTGAAGCTCGTAAATGTGCGACAGCGACTTGTCTGGACGTGGCGGGCCAGCCACCCTGGAGAAGGGAAAAAGTGTAACAGCTCCGTCGTTTGGTCGATATGTTTGGGATTTGGTCCACAAATACCTCCTGGAAATGGTTGGAAAAGCTTAACCTTGGGATCTCTGAACAGCCATGCGATGCAGCACCCCGGCTCTGCTTCTGACAAGCTTGAAAGCGATTTATAAACTGAAAACCAGTCGCATGACTCGATTTAGCTGCGTTACCACTCACTCTCCTGCTCTCGCCCACTCTCACTCGTGTGTCGCAGAAGACCTCGTGTCAGTATTCGTTCATAAGCGCATCGCTTCTCGACACAAACCACAGGCGTGCTCAGTGGAAAGCACGCTCTTCAAGTTTCAACCAAGCAGACAAACCTCCAGACGTCGCTATCTCTCTACAATCAGCAGTATGAAGATCCTGCAGCTCGTCTCCTCGTGCGCATTGGGCTTACTGGCAGTAGCGACAATTCGATCTGCGAACGCAGCAGATCTCGAATCTCCTCATAACCTGGCCGTTCGCCAGCTCGTAGCCCCATCGTCGAGCCCAGCCATGCGAGCCCTCGCCACAGCAACAACAACGACGACGCCACCCGCCGTGGCCACCGCCAAGCCCAAGGCGTGCCGCCAGTACCTCACGACGCAGTGCAGCGACTCGCGGCCCGTGTGTATCAAGGACTGCCGCGATCGGCTCGTGCAGGTGCTCGCCCTTCAAGAAGCCCAGGACGCATACATCGCTACGCGCGGCCTCGAGAAAGACGCGCTCGGGATCTACGTCGACTACCGCGAGCAGCAGCAGAAGCTCACGCTCGACTCGCTCCCGGCCGCGACCGAGTGGCTGTACGTATATCAGCTTTGTCTGAGAAGCTGTGTAGCGACGAACCTACGCTCTAATGCTATTCTATTGTGTCTGTTGAGCAGCTTCCTGTCGGGTCTCCAGCTCAACGGGAAGCTGGAGTACGACTTCCCAGAGGCCAATGAGGATGACGAGAGCGCGTCGTTGCTCACGTCCGTGATCCTTGCTGGGGAGAGCGTTGCGTCCATCGAGAAAGTGAACTTCCCCGACCAAGTCACCACCATGTGCGTACTGCCACCTCTCTCTTCTATCCTCACCAAGGCTTACCCTAACTCTCACATATATGTGAATCTAACGACCAGCAAACTGGTGGGCACGTCGCTCTCGAACCTCGTGAACGCGCGCTTCCCAGCCTCACTGGCACTGCTGGACGTGAGCTCGAACCAGATCGAGAGCCTCTCGTGCTGCGGCTTTCCCGACTCGCTCAAGGAGTTGTACCTGAGCTACAACGCACTGGACCGACTGGAGAACCTCGTGCTCCCGTCAGCACTCGAGACGCTTGCAGTCAACTGGAACGCCATCGCGATCATCCGCAACGTGACGTTCCCAGCGACGCTCTCGAAATTCTACTTTGTCGAGAACCCGATCAGCCTCGTGAGCTTGGCGCAGGATCAGTGGCCCGCGTTCCTGCAGGCCACGCAGGACTTTGTGACGCTCGACGGCGAGCCCAGCGTCGAGACGTCCTGCGTCACGGGCTACTTTGGCGCCGGCAAGAAGCACCCGTTCCTCGCGTGTCTGTTGGGCGAAGAGCCCGCGTACATTGAGAACACGGCGGGCGAGGCCGACACGCAACAACCCGCGACCAAGACCAACGCAGTGCGAACTTAGACAAAATAATAATAGTATACTGGACTTTCTTGACTCACTCTTAGAAGCATGCATGAGTCTTTTCTCTCACGAGTGCGAATAAGAAAAAAAGTGGTGGTCTCGCTTGAATGTCGACTGTGGCCTCCCTTTGTCTAAGAGCCTTGGCACTTCAGAATTCACCTCAGAGCCCCCAAGTTCAAGCCTCAGAGCCCCATTCGAGTCGATACAACAACAAGATGCGTGTACGTGGCCTGCGACTGGCTGCTGCCACGCTGTGTGTGTTCGCAGCGCTCGGAGATGCGCAAGTGCGAGGCCTCGAAGGCGGCAACAAGCAGTGGAGACCACCACCACGACCCATCCAAGAGACTCGGCAGCAGGTTCAAGTGGAGAGCAGCAAGCAGTCTCTCCCAAGCGACAAGAGCGAGTTGGCCACCCGTCGGCACCGTCCAATGCTGCAACGCAGTCCCCCGCACGACTTGCGACCTCAGAGACAACTGCAGAAAACCGAGTCGCTCGCCTCGTGGTTCTTTGAGAGCGTGCGCGACTACTGGAATTACAAGCAGAAGAGTAAGCGCGAGGACAAGGAGAAGAAGGACGAGGAGGCCAAGAAGAAGGGCGTCGCAGGAGGTTAAGGGGAAAATGAACCCCTCCGACCTTGGCCCGAAATCAGGCCACGGTAAATGAGAACGAATAATTCGTAATAGCGTGTAGCCCAAACGCCCACCGTCGGGGTTTGAGAGGAAGACTCTGGTTCATAGCAACACTGGGAATCTATTCGATGTCTCTCTATTCCAAAAACCAGTTCCCAAAAATCAACCAATTTCCACACAAAAATGCCTCTAGTCCAATTTCGAAGACGAGTACGCCGCGCCACTGGAAGACTGTGGACCGCTGACCGCAGAGCTCGTGAGCAAAATCGTCTTGGTGCACTGTCGCAGCTTGTTGCGCAGTGCGAGGAACTGGAGCAACTCGGCCTGGCCGCGCTCCTCAACCTCCTCCTTGTCATCACGTGGTCCCGAGTCGTCCTTATTGACAACCTCGTCACTTGACGAGCTTGAGACTGACGTCACCTGACGAGTGGCTGAGAACGATGGATACTCGAATGCAGTCGTGAACGTGGAGTAAATGTGCTGCAGACTCGAGCGGATGTCGGCCAGCAGCTGTGCGCGGATGCCTCCAAGCGCATCAATCACACATTCGAGGAAATAAACTGCGTCCTGGAGCTGTGGCATGCGATACAAACCGTAAATTGTCAGCACGTACAACAACAACAGTGGTTCGTAAAGGATTATCACAAGAACTGGTCTTGACACTCACCTTGGCCATCGAGTCCAGGTACGACGCACACGCGAGCGGGAACAGCGCCTTGCACACAAAGTCGTCCCAGATACTGACTCGCTCAACACTGTCGGCAGCGCTGGTTGAAACTTGGAGCGCGGCAAACTCGTGCAGCTGGTGCTGATGCAGCGCGACGACAAGCAGTGCGAGCTCAGCGGGGAACGCCTGTCGTATCTCCGGCAGCAGCGCCACGAACTTGGGCACGCGCGCAATGTACTCGGCGAACTCGACGTTCCAGAGCGCGCACTCTGCGACCAGTCGCAAAAGTGGCGTGAACCAGAACCGCTTGGCGTTCATCGTCACCAGTGCAGCCACCAGATCAACGGGCACGAGCGTCAACAGCGTGCGCAGAAAGCCACTCTCCTGCAGTTTGTCTGCGGTGACGCGCTTGCTAGGCGACGCGAAGAGCAAGAAGTGCGCGAGCTGGATCAAAATCAGGATCAGGTCGTCACTTTCGTCCGCACGTTCTTCATCAGTGGCCTGGGGTGACGCTCCGAGGCGCTGGATCTCCTGGATGATCAGCGGCAGCAGGCCTTGAAGCGCCAGGGCGAGCTCGCGCTGCGCTGGCTGCGAGGACCGCGATTGGAACTCCTTTGAGAGCACGAGCTCCGCCAGCACGCGGTACACGAGGTGGTGCGGCAGCTGGATCTCTGCATCTGCATTGGCCTGATTTGATTCTGGTCCGTTCAGCACCTTCTTTCTATTGCTGCTGCTGCTAATAGTCCACTGTCGCAGCCCTCGAGGCTGCAGGAGCTCGACGAGGTCCTTGAGCTGGAGAATCCCAGTGCGACTGGCGTTCGGGAAGCGCAGGATGCGGTCACGCAGGATGTACAGATAGCGCGTCCACTCACCCTGCGCGTTGTGACTGAAGAGTTTGCTCTCAGTCTCCTCACTAAGTTTTTTTCCTGTTGTTGCTGCGGTTGACAGCAGCTGCTCCATGATCCCAAACAGACAGCGGTCGATGCCCCACTCGTCCCACTTGGCAGCCGAGATGCTCGTGAACGACGACGAGAATGTACGCGACGCGATCAGCTGCAGCTTTTCTGTGAAGGACGAGCCAAACTTCGTGTTGCTGGGTGACGCGTCGTGCTTCTGCTGGCGACCAAAGCCATGGGTCTTCATCACAGGAAAGTCGCCCTCGTAGACTTGGCTTAGGTCATCCGGGTCTTCCTCTGCTGCGTACACTTCCACAAAAGCTTCTTCGCCAGTTGAGGGCTCGTGAGGCGTGAGCAATGGCGGTATTGAGTCGCCTGGAGCTGAATCAAAGAGCTTGCTGTCCTTGCTGGCGGTGTTCCCATTCGGCCCAGGCACATGTAACTTTCCCAGCAGCGCACGCGTGCGGATGTCGTCTGAATGGCGTAGACAGTGCTCAAAGAGCAGCAGCAAAACGGACGCGGCGAGCAGTCCACTGGCCTCGGAGCTGCGCGATCCCGACCCCGGCGCCGGCGCTGGTCCAGCGCTCTTGTCATTCAAATACACGATCCCCTCGACGAGCATCCTGGTCGCTGGCAGCAGCGTCATCTGATTCGCTGCACCGCTATTGCTGTCGCGCTGGTTCAACTGGCGATAGCTCTCGGCGAGCGCGAGCAGCTGCGCGTCGGGAACCTGCGGGAAGTCGAACTGGAGCTT
Organism: Globisporangium okanoganense; assembly: GCA_023334035.1. NCBI lineage: Eukaryota > Oomycota > Peronosporomycetes > Pythiales > Pythiaceae > Globisporangium > Globisporangium okanoganense. The sequence goes on from JAASFY010001099.1 coordinate 7,010, forward strand.
CTCGTACGCCTCGCGCGCGTTCTTCTCGGCTGCTACTGACAGAGAAGAAGATGTAGTGCTGGACCAGCTCTCCTGGAAGAACCCCGTGAACACGGCCGCCGGTGCGCGCTCGTCCTGTTTGTCGCCCGCCTCGCTCTCATCACTCTCATCACTCTCATCGCTGAACGCGGCGGACGTGAGGCCCGAGGCGGCCGCGCGTGTCTCTCGTGCTAAAGCTGAAGCTGGTGCTGGTGCTGGTGCTGGTCCTACAGATGAAGATGGAGATGCTGATGTCACTAGTGCTGCTGAGCTGCTGAGCTCCTCGTTCTCCTGCAGCGCCGCGACGAGCTCCGCGATGAAGCGCGCGCGCTCGCTCGCCATGCTTTTTTGCTTTTCAAGACAGGCGCTGTCAGACTTTTCGTGAACTTTATGTTTCTGGCGTAAGTGTAAATTAAAAAACAGCACATTATGCAGTTTTTTTAAATTGAGACTGCGAAAAGCGAAACATGGCTTAACAACCAAGTACGAAAACGGATTTGAGGGCATATTCGGAAAGAGGGAGATCTCAGCTACGCAATGGTGCTCTTGGTTACTTCAGAAACATTTTTTCTTGGAAACAGTTTCCATTTCCCCACGCCACCTAATTTTTTGAGACAGCTTAAACACCGTTATTTTAGAGTTTTAGACAATCCAACTCTCGACAGAAATCAATGTTGGACATGTCGAAAATAGGTACTTTAAGCCATCTTTTGAAATTCAATGCCGAATTCGCCATGATATTTCAGGCTTGCTATAGGCGCGTTTGATGCATATTTGGACGAGCTCAATAGCCTTTACTCGTTACATTCAGCCAACAAAACCTGTCAAGCCATTGCCACTTACCGCATTGATGTCCCCTGCATCATCTAACGCCGAGTCGATGAATAAAGTCCAACCGACACTCGAACTCAAGGCAATGTAGTTGTGTTCAATGGCTCGCTTCCCTTCTCGCTATTTTTTCTCGACAAAAACAAAACTGCACTTTACGCAAAACTTCATTTAAGTATGAACTTCGAGCGTCTGTATTCAAGTCCATTTTACTCCAAAAAGACAAATAATTAGTAAGACATGTTTTGTTTATTCCCGCGGTCTCATATTATGGGCACTCTCCATACGGGCAGGTCAGCTCAAAAAATAGGGCACTTGGACTCAGACTCGGAGCTCAAAAGAATAGAGCACTCTCCCTTCTGATTGGTCAGTGCTCTGTTTTACGGTGCACTCCCATAAACCAAAAAAGACACCAGGAGAGGAGGTATTTTAGGGACACAGTCAAGTGCAGATAAATAGACAAGAGCAGAGCCTTCCACGAGCAACCCAGCATTCTGTCGATCACTATGCAACATGCAGCAGTCAGAATTGGCCACCCCGCTGCTTTGGGATGTGTCCTCTACGCGATCGTGGCGGACAAGAGAGCATGGTCCCGCCCAAGCGCAACAAGCGTATAGCGAAATCCAGTGCGGGCAGTGCTTCCTAGAAGTATATTGTTATTGTATGGAAGTTAATATTCAAAATAAATAATTTTGTGTTTCTCCAAGACGGTAAAAAAAATTAAGCAGTTAAAATAGGAAATTTGTCATAAACACCGGCACATTACACCCGAGTTCACTATGGAGTAAAGTAAATAATTGTACGTGACACCAAGATCCTCAAAAATACATAATTTATTGCGAATATTGTATTGTTGCAAATACAATATATTTTAAGGAAGCCCTGAGTGCGTGTGAAATAATACGTCAAGAGAAAGCGTACTCGATCTCGTGGTTTGTCGTCAATATACGTTGCTGTCGAAGCGCTTTTAAAGAAATCTGCCGTCGAGTTCATGGCATGTGGGCAACCGTCCACAGCTATCCAGCCTCCAATACGCGCTTCTATCTTGTGCGGTGCATAGCTGTTGCAATGACGTACCTCGCCCAGGGCTGCTTGATGTACCGTGCCGGCCAAACGTTTCGCGCCGGCAAGATTCAAGCTGTGAAGTGCGCGAACGACGTGACTGACGTCCTCGTCACTTTCGTTGACAAGGCATCCACTTGCCTTCCTGTGACGACGAATGGCAACGACTTGGCGCTGGCCTTGAGGCCATCTGCGGCCTCCACGGTGCTGTAGAAGTGATGGACGGCTGCATCATTCGGATCAAGCGCTTCACAGAGCACGATGGATGGTACTATCATCGAGGATTCCCGGCATTCAACATGCTCGCTGTCGTCGACCCCAGGCAGCGCTTTATCAGCTTCTCGATTCGCAACGGGTCGCAGAACGACAAGTCCGTCTTCAACCACTCCGAGTTTGCGCGCAGCGGCTTGTCAACCATTCCCTCGAACTGCCACGTTGTTGGCGGCGCCGGCTACCAGCTCCTCAAGGACGTGCTGACTCCGTACCCTATACTCCCAATCACGAACCCGCGCAACCGTCTCTACAACTATCTGCACAGCTGAACGCGCATCGAAGTGGAGCAATCGTTCGGCAGGCTGAAGGGCAAGTTCAAAATCTACAAGACTGACTTGCTGCACAAAACGCCTGAGGTGATGGCAAAGCTGATCAAGGCGACATTGGTGCTGCACAATTGGATCATTGACCTTGACAATGTACTCAAGCAAGTGGCAATCGAAGACTGGATGGAGATTGATCGTGTGTGGCGGTCTTCTGATGAGCCAGACGCACAGGCCGTCACAGCACTCAACAAGCGTGATAATATTCGTAACCATATGTATGACTACAGAAACTCTTCGCCTAGTGTGTTGATCCACCGCTACTCTCCTTGCGAGTAATTCAATATAGCCTGATTCACACATTTCGATCCCTCTAACGCATGATTCATCACGCGCAGCGCTGTTGTTTGGTCCTTCAACGCAGCGATGACTCGCTCTTCCATAATATCGGTCTTGCCGAGCACTGTGTCCTCTTCGTCGTGCTGCTGGTCTGCAAATATACCTCAATGTTCATTCATTCATTATTCATGCTGCAAGCGTGTCGAGAGAGACTCGGCCATCTGCGTCACATCCCCGGCCAAATCAAACTTCCTGCGCTTGGAGTCTCGCTTGCTCACAGCTGCCACACCAACCTCGTCACGATCTGCAGCTGCTGCTCGTGGCGCTGCTGCCACTGATTGCAGCGCGCCAAACTGGCCGTAGTCACGGTTGTTAATGCCACTCAGGTCGCCGAAGTGCTGCACCAGCGCTGGTCAGTACGCTGGGTAGACCAATGGGTCCTCGGTTGAGTTACCAGTTCTGCTCTTGCTGGCACGAATGGAGTCGAATTGTGCTTTTTATGTCTGGAATTTTCTCTTGAGTTGATCAATCGTGCAGCTGAGACCGTTGTCGGCGTTGAAGCACTTGTGGCGAAGCCGGATCAAGAAAATCCAAGCTACATTCGGTTAGATACGAATCGACCAGACTACAGTGCCGACCCGTGCAAGTGCGATTCGGTGGGATCTACAGTGACGACTCGGATAAGTACGGTTATCCCAGTGGAGCGGTTCAAGCGAATGTGAGACCCAGTTTGAACGGACCGTCGTGTCGCATGATGATTCATGCGTTGGAGAGCCACACGATTCGTTTTGGGTTAAAGAGTCGCGAGAAGATTTGGCTCGAGATTGGGACAGATCGATACGTTTGACAAGAGAAACCAAGGGTTTCAGAACCAGTGGCTCTCCTGTTAGAGGCCACAGGGTATGTTTTCTTTCTAGATTTCTTGCATGTTGTGAGTCTATGATAAATATCACTCCGTTTTCGCAACCAAGCAAGCAAGCCCCGTCCAGAAACCGTCAGCCAAGTATGTCCAGCCCGCGCAGCGATCTCATCGGTACGTGGTATATTGACATGCTGGCTAATGGACCGGGTCGAGGGACATCAAATTCCTCCTCCACTTCCTGCGTAGTGGCATTACCAAGTGCATCAAGCACCTGGCGCTTAAACCCGACCTTGTACGAGCGCTGCTTGCGGAGCATCGAAAGAGAAACAGGTGGCTGGGACGGGTGATACTAAGGGGGGGGGGGGTCTCGGCCGGCGCGAAACTGAAAGTGAGGGCGCGAACGTGCGCCGCGCTTGATGGTCTGGCGCGGCGATGGCGGCCCGGCAAGGCTAGTGGCTGTAAGTTCGCGCTAACTGCGTTTCTGAAAGCGTGCGAAATTTTACTGCATTTTGATTGGGGAAACTAGCAAATAATGCATTTTGTTGATTGACCAATATTTGTTGACCTTTTGGCTCTGCAGTGCCATATTAGTGAACTGGTTCAGCAGCGGATGGGCGTTTTTTTGTCCGGACGTTGCGTTCAGTCTGTCTGTGTAGTTGTGGAGACATGGCAGTTCTGTGTGGAGCGTGTGGAGCAGTGGTTGTGACGTTGTGACCAACAAAATAAAATCCCACGTATCGCTCACTCCCAATGTGATGAGAGCATGAAAAACTCACACACTTCTTTATTGTTGAGCACTAAAGAACGTTGCAACTTGCTCAACAACAAACATTCGTTTCCAATGCGTTTTAGTGCTGCACAATTTGCAGTTGACTTTGTGTTGTGCTGTTTGTGTATGTTGGATTGGATGTTCTCTACAGGTACTCGAAGTGTCCTCCCTTCCTCCATTGTTCTAAAATTATCCGTTTCTCGTTGTTTTTAAATATATTGCACAAGTAATGGAAATTTGCTTTAAATTTGAGTTTTGTGCTTCTAAATCTCACCAACAAATCAAAGCAAGAAAATGCTCCATTGCTCAAAATATGTTTGATAAAATGGATATCGCTGCTGATTGGCTGAAATACTCGCAATACTGCACTACCGACCATTCAATGCGTATTTGAGCCCAATGGCGGTAATCCGGGTTACCACTGTAACCTGGGCGTGCGCGGATTGTGATAACCCAGTCACATTCACTCCAAATTCGTCAGAAGTAGAGGCAAAATGATCAGTTCGCCAGTCTCTATATCTGGACAAATTTTGAGTGACATCAGAGGAATCATATATGAGACCCACCCAAACGAAATGATCGTTATCAACCATTTGAGGTTATTTAGAAAAAGGCGATCAAAGAACAGCCCGTGTTTTTCGTACTTAAAAGGGAAGCAAGAAACGAGCGAAAAACCGTTAGTGTCAAAAATCCAATCGCCATGAGCGCCAGTGATGACGAGGAAGAGCCCGCCGTCGCCGAGGAAAACGAGTCCGAGTACGAGTACGAGTCGGACGA